>JADRCC010580084.1:0-22508 GCA_019843855.1 Hylomyscus alleni
GGTTTCTCTCCCATATGAATTCTCTGATGAATTATAAGATAGCGTTTTCGGCTAAAAGATTTGATACATTCAGAACATTTGTAAGGTTTCACTCCTGTGTGAATTCTTTGATGACTTCTAAGACCATCTTTTAGTGTAAAGCATTTGCCACATTCAGTACATTTGTAAGGTTTCTCCCCTGTATGAATTCTCTGATGTCTTTTAAGATTACCAACTTTAGTGAAGCATTTCCCACATTCACTACATTTGTAAGGTCTCTTTCCAGTATGATAACTCTGATGAACACTAAGATCACCTTTTTGGGTAAAGGATTTGTCACATTTACTACATTTGTAAGGTTTAACTCCTGAATGAATTCGTTGATGAATTCCAAGGTCACTTTTGAAAGTAAAGCATTTTTCACATTCACTACATTTGTAAGGTTGAACTCCTGTATGAATTCGTTGATGAATTCCAAGGTCCCTTTTGACGGCAAAGCATTTGGCACATTCAGTACATTTATAAGGTTTCTCTCCCATATGAATTCTCTGATGAATTATAAGATAGCGTTTCCGGCTAAAAGATTTGATACATTCAGAACATTTGTAAGGTTTCCCTCCTGTGTGAATTCTTTGATGACTTCTAAGACCATCTTTGTGGGTAAAGCATTTGCCACATTCAGTACATTTGTAACGTTTCTCCCCTGTATGAATTCTCTGATGTCTTTTAAGATTACCAACTTGAATGAAGCATTTCCCACATTCACTACATTTGTAAGGTCTCTTTCCAGTATGATAACTCTGATGAACACTAAGATCACCTTTTTGGGTAAAGGATTTGTCACATTCACTACACTTGTAAGGTTTCTCTCCTGTATGTTTTCTTTGATGAACTGTAAGCTGGGATTTCTTGGTAAAGCATTTGTCACACTTACTACATTTGTAAGGTTTCTCTCCTGTACGAATTCTCTGATGACTCCAAAGATCTCCTTTGCGGGTGAAGCATTTGTCACATTTAATGCATTTGTGAGGTTTATTTCCACTATTGGTTTTTTTAAGCATGACTTCTTGTTTAGTGTCAAAAACCTCATCAAGCTCTGTGTTGTATTCTTTTTGTCCTGTGTGGATTCCTTGATAAAGACTAATGATAGAGCACAAATTTACACAGCTTACACAAGTTTTACTTCTGCAAGGTTCTTTGGTGTTCACAGAACCATGTCTGTTTATGTATGATGATTCAAGAGATATATCTCTGTGACAGGTTTTATAAGATGTACTTTGGTTGGATTCATGAATGAGTTTCCCAAGTTCATGACATTTATTAGACTGAATATTGACATGCTTGTGGACAATACACTGTGTGTCTTCATCCAAGTTGTTCTCATATTTATTAGATAAGCGATGACTCTCTGAAAAAAAGTACAATTAGAGATGACAATTATCAATCGATGAGTAAGAGACTATCATGTGTTTGTTGAAGATTTCTAAGGTAAATTAGCCATTCCTAAGGATATTGATCTCAAGAGAGGTCTTTCTTGTTGCACAATCATTACATGGATGCTTAGAAGATCCAAAAATCTCTTCTATATAAAATGACTGGAAATGTAAATAGTCTTCTAATTTTTACTTAACAAAGTACTTTGCAGAAGGTAGGGTGAATAGGTGATTGAGCATTAAAGAACTTTGAAAAAGGAGCTCACTGAAGGATCATATAAACAAAGTTTCTCTATTTTTTTATTTATGTGTTGTGACCTAGTGGCACCGTGTAGCTCTAGCCAGCTGGAATTCATTATGTAATCCATGTTGGCATGAAACTCTTGACATAAAACTATGTTGTGCATCTTCTCCCACTGAGGCCAGACAAGCCAGTCCTCTGCTGTATATGTGTCATGGGCCTTGGAGCAGCTTGTGTATGTTGCCTGGTTGGTGGCTCCATGTCTGAGAGATCTCAGATGTACCTAACCCTCAAGAGACTTGAGGCTCCAGAGAGTGGCAAGGGATGGAGGGGGGACATCCTCTTGGAGACAGCGAGGAGGAGGAATGGGATGAGGAACTATGGGAGGGTGGCCTGAGAAGGGAGTAACAACTGTACTTTAAAAAAATAAAGGTAATAAAAAGACAAAGAAAAACCAAAAAGAAACCATGTTGTATCAGTACTAACTATAGAGACCACACAGGTCAAAAAGTAAATAAATAAGCTACAACAAAATTCTCACAATCAATAGATCTTTCTCTATTTAAAATATTCTACATTTTAAAAATTTTTAACTAAATAAATACCTAAATACAATAATAAAATTAAAATATTCCAATTACCATGTACATGGCAATATATTTTCTTGCTTTCAATATTAAATGCTTTTCAACTGGGAAGTTTTGATTAAAAGAACATACACAGTTTGGAGAGAATACACAGAATACAACACCTGTTCCTTTTCCAAAGAATGGAGAGAAATATAAAAGAAAGACAATGAAAAAATTTGGTTGATAAGCAGAGTTACCCTTCCAGAGTTATTCTGGAAGTCTCTTAGACATTTCAAAGAGTTTACATAAACAAACAGTAGGTAAATTCAATGCATGAATCAGGAATTCTACAAGAAGACTATTCTTACCCACAAAATATAGATTTTTGTAATTCTCCAACATCACATTCACATACATTGCCCTCTGAGCACAATCAAGATATTCCCATTCATCCTGTGAGAAATCCACAGCCACATCCTTGAATGTTAACAGACCCTGTGATGGAAAAATACCTGTTTACCAAGTGCTACTGGACACAACTGTTTTCCTAGATAGGAAGACTTAAAGAATATGAAAAAACCTGGGATGAGTCATGGCAAATAGGTCACGACAAACATCTACAAATATTGAAAAAATGTGTTAGAAGTAATGCATTGAAGCTCTTATACAGACAATGTATAGAATGAAATATTATATTTTTTACATTCATAATGTTCCTCCACTACAGGAATTTTCTGATGTTTTCTACAACCTAAGCCACAGATAAAGGATATGCCACCATCATTCATTTTAAATTCTGACTGAAATTTAGATTTTATAATCCAAAGTTGTTTCCCAACACCTGCATGGAACTACATAACAGATTTTTAATCCCAATTCTTTGAAATTCAAATGCTCTCTTCCGAAATCTACAGGCTAGTGGGATACACAGGACATGTAAAAACATTCATGCAAATGTAGCAACATACATAAAAGAAAATTAAATTTGAATTTAATAAAAGATGCTCTCTAAAATATTAATAGACTATTTATTCTGAATAATGAATAAATAGTATTAGCATTAAAATTATCTCACCATTGCCATATGTAATACAGCTATTAACAATTTCATAAATTCAATATAGTCTTTCACTATGAATAATTACTGATATGTAAATAAATGGCATAAGCAACACTGTATTAAGATGAAATAGAATCATTTTATTTGATCTAATCAAGTTTTTTAATTGAGAAAGAATTATACTAATTATTCAGAAAATTTAAAAAACATTGCTCATGAGACTGACTTAATTGAAATTTTGAATCTTGAAATGCTAAATATATTTTCTTTTCTTTCCACACATATTGCAGCTCACTGACATGTGTGACTTCAGTCCCCAGCACTTGATGCTGAACTTAGGGATTCAGGGGCATAATGTATCATAAAAATATGCAGATGAGCACTTACATACTTAAAATGAAATATTACTGCAAAGATACATCACCACAACCCTTCAGATTTTGTTCCCTATGTAATACATAGCTTGGGAGAGAGGAAAAACATAGGGTGGATGGAACATTCTTTCTGCTAAAGGAAAAAGAGAACAATACAGTAGGGAACATTCACTCATGCTTGACATTGATGACTTTCCACAGGACCAAGGCAAGACTCTCCAGAAAATATTTACTAATACATTCTATGAGCTGCACTACAAAGTTAGAGACAGTAGAGTTTATACTACTCATAAAAAATGAAACCAAAGAGAAAAAGAAAATAACCACTTATATACTGATATCTTTCCTCATTCTCTTAGGGTTTTATTGATGTAAAGAGACACCAAAAAAAGGCAACTCTTTTTTTTTTTTTTTTTTTTTTTTCGGGTTTTCGAGACAGGTTTTCTCTGTATAGCCCTGGCTATCCTGGAACTCACTCTGTAGACCAGACCAGGCTGGCCTAGAACTCAGAAATCTGCCTGCCTCTGGCTCCCAAGTACTGGGATTAAAGACATGTGCCACCACTGCCAGGCACAATTCTAATAAAGAACAACATTTAATTGGGGCTGGCTTACAGGTTCTGAAGTTCAGTCGTTATCTTCATGGAGGGAACCATGGCAGAGTCAAGTTAGGCACAGCGCTTATGATGGTTTATATATGCTTAGGCCAGGGAGTGGCACTATTAGGAGGTGTGGCCTTGTTAGAGTAGGTCTGTCTTTGTGGGTATCTTTAACAACCTAGTCTTAGCTGCCTGGAAGTGATTATTCTGCTAGCAGCCTTCTGATTAAGATGGAGAATTCTTAGCTCCTCCTACACCACACCTGCCTAGATGCTGCCATGTTTCTGCCTTGATGATAATGAACTGAACCTCTAAACCTATAAGACAGTTACAATTAAATGTGGTCCTTATAAGAGTAGCCTTGGTCATGGTGTCTGTTGGCAGCAGTAAAACCCTAACTAAGACAGCGCTGGAGGAAGTTAAGAGTTCTATATACTGATCTAAAGGAATCCAGTAGCAAATTGGCTTCAGGTATCCAGGAGAAGAGTATCAAGGCCCACCCTCCACAGTAACATACTTCCTAGGACAAGGCCCCACCTATTATAACAAGGCCACTCCCTTGGACAAGAATATTCAAACCACCACACACACTGAGGCTGGGAAGTATGTCTCCCAAGAGAGATTTCAAGTGTCAAAACAAAATTATTGTCGCTGTGTGATACAAAATGCCAAAATGAGATAACCAGATTACTAAAATCTGCATCAACCTTAAAACACATATATGTTATTGCAAGAGAAACGCACCTATTCCTTCTAGCATCTGTGCCTGTGGGGAGCTGAAATATTCACTATTACAATTCAAGACAGTGAGTGTATTCTAATTCTACTCTTCAATGAATTCTACCCTTCCATATACTGCTCAGTGATGTCACTGTACATGTATGTGCGGACACAATTTCACAAGGTCATTTCTGAAAACATAACTATTCTTGAAATGAAATTTATATGACACAGGAGACCTTCCTTCCCTACTAATATTAAAGGACACAAGTCCATCTAATGGAGAAATTGGTCATAAATATATTTTTTTAACATCTTTTACAATGCATTGTCGTTCAGAACTGCAGTCCTTGGAAATTTATGCCCTCACAGTCTAACATCCAGTGAAAACATAATCGGGCAAGGCTGTGCTACTCCTATTATAAGTGAAAGATCTAAAGAGTTAATTTTGATTATTGGAGAATGAACAAAGATTAAACCATAGAAAATGAACACTTTAGAAAGTATTATCATAGGTAGAGAACCAACATCTTGAAGAGTTTAAATAATAAAAAGAATTTTCAAAGAAATGCAGTCAGGACACTGACCTGGGGAGCATTTACCAGAGAAGCATTCATTCTTCTTGCTGGTCTCTGAGTTTCTGTCTCAGCAATATAGGCTGGAATTCAAATTGAAATTTCACATCAAGGTTGCAAAAGTTAAGAGCTAAAATCAATACAATTCTATCATGTTCAATGCAAAACCACATAAAGAAATAAAAACACAAAAATGATACAAGAATACTTGTCAACATGCACACAGACAGGGAAGCATGGAATGACATTTAATGTGGCAAGGAAAATGGCCACAATCTAAGGCCTTTTCCAACCTCAGCAGTTAAGAGGCACAAACAGAGCAAATGTATACCTGCTGCAAAACACTACTACTCACAGTTATTACTGGCAACTTATCATTCAAGGACTAGAGTCAGGGACACATGGCTAGTGGGTACTAAGATGGATGGCTAACATTAAATGGAGTTTGATTAGCCATTACTCTAGAATACAGTATCTGACCCTTTGTTCAAATGTCATTTTATGCTGCCTAGAAGATACAATACATCTGTTTTCCATATGTTTCTGGTGTTATGGAGTACAGGCCAAGATTCTATCTGCCAAGTGTCATGTTTTGCCATTTTCATCATCATTGGTCCTGAAGTAAATTATCTTTCCAACTTACTCTTCCTTTCAATGATGCACTCTTTTCTAAGTTGCCTATGAGGAAGAATTTGATCACTTGAAATCCACATGAATGCATTGATAAGTAGAATATTACAATTAAGGACACACATGTCCTTAAATTGAATGTTCATGAGCACGAATAGTTAAAAATGTAATAGGAGAGGTCCAGGGTGCTGGAAGCTGTGACTTAAGTGTTGGTAGCCTTAAATGAAGAACCTCAGAAGCTGACCAGTGCTCTGGATTTTTTAAAGTATCATTTAAGAGCTGCTACCATGGGAAACTCAGAAATAGCTCTGCTTTGCCTAGAATTGGCAGAAATGAAAGAGAAACAAAGCTACTGTAGATAAAAATAAGAAAATGAAAGCAAAGATTACTCAATATGAGCCACCTCAGGAGAAGCATGCTGAATAGAGTCCTTCTCAGTTGAAAAGACACTGAAAACGGGTTTTGTATCACTTGAACAGCTTGTATGATATATAACCGTATCTGAAAAGATGCTATATGCTTTTAATATGTTACATTCACTCATTACACTGGTTCATGGCCGCAGTGCCACCAAGGCTTCTAAGGTTGTAACCACTGCCCATTACAATGCTGCTGACTTTATATAAAGGAAAATATATAAAAAAAGAGTACAAATGGCTAAGACTCAAGGACATTTATAAGGAAGGTTGATCACAATTATGGCAGGTAAGAGAAAAAGCAAAATGTATCAACCTACAAAACAAAGAACAGTAACAAATGATCAAACGGTACATTTCCAGAAAGCTATCTGATCAACATGAATGCATTTCACAAAAGTTTCCAAATCCATACACAAGCAATGACAGAAGTGTAGGAAACAGATAGACAGTGATACAGGTAAGCTTCAATGTTCACCACTGATTTTGATCCTTCTCTTATATTTTACAGCACAAAAAAACAGTAATGAGGAGCAGGCCTCCAGAAAAACATCCACACAACAGCAGAAGACACATAATCTTCTTAAATTTCATGCAGCATTGTCCCCTGTGTCCACGTCAGAACAAGTCAGGAAGGGCAGGTGGTGCAAACCTTTTATCACAGCTCTTGAGAAGCTGGGTAAGGGAGATCTCTAAGTTCACTGAAGCCTTATCTACAGAGGCCCAGAACTGCCAGGACTACATAGACAAAGAGTCTAAAAAACCAGCACTAACAAAAGACCTGAGTCTAGAAAATTTCATCACTGAGAATCTTGAATGTTGACATCACTAGAAGACAGAAGAACACATAAAAGATCCAAATATTGAGTCACTGCCAGCATTTTCTCATTTAATCATGTGAAGAAATATAAAAGGATGACTTTAAAATTCGAAATACCAAAATCTTATAGACATTTTGAAAAACAGAGAATTCTTTATATTCTTCCAAACACATTCATGAAATGAGAAACCATTAAAAATTTTACAAAAAGTTTGACAATGATCAAAATCAAGGGTGATTTCAAAATACATTAAAATTACAGCAGGGCAAAATATTGACAGTTGACAAGAAGATGGATGACAGCAAATATCAATGGAAAGGTAAGAAAGAGTTTAATACTCTGTAGAGATATTAGTCAAATCTTATCAAAATTCTCCTGGCATTGCTTTAGGAAATGGAGAAATTAACCCTAAAAGACAAGAGAACCTAAAGGAAATGTAAAATGCCCCAAAACTCTAAGAGTAGGAAAAACTAAGAGGCATCCATTGTTCTGACAAACATTATAATTATAATAAGAAGATAAGACCTGGGCGTGGTGGCCCACACCTTTAATCTCAGCACTTGGGAGGCAGAGGCGGGTGGATTTCTGAATTCTGAGTTCAAGGCCAGCCTGGTCTACAGAGTGAGTCCAGGACAGCCAGGGCTAAACAGAGAAACCCTGTCTTGGGGAAAAAAAAAAGAAAGAAAAAAAAAAAAGAAGAGAAGAGAATAATGGAAAGGGGAGAGCTTCCTTTACATAAAAGACCAAATTAAATTATATTTGTCTCTGCACATTAATTCTTACATAGACAGTCTTCTACTACCTAAAATGGGAAAATTCTGGTTATTCACAGTGCAATTATCCAGAAATATTTAGAAGGAGATAGAATCTGGCAAAACCAATCTCATGTTCTCTTTCTACTGGGACTTGAGGCCCTCCCCATCCTCTCCTCAATCCCTATAACATACCTGGATCCTTTGTTACACTTTCCTCTCTTCACCATCCAGGGCTCTCAGACTCCCAGGTAAGCAGTACTGGCTGAGGCCCCTGCACATGGGAAAGATTCATCAGAAAGCATTCAGAACTTTTCATGGTACAAAAATAAATGATGCCTCCAAAAGAATAAGCATGAAGGAGTGAGAAAAATATCAGAAACACAAATGTCCCTTTTCATAAAATGATTTCACTTGACTCTATTAAATGTAAGTCTCATTCACACACAGCTCAGACACAAGCAGAGTCATTCTCCCAGGAACTCTGAGGAGGAGCTGGGGAGACAGCAAGAAAACTATTGTCTCCAACAGAAACCAGACTGCTGCACTTGTCCAAAGGGAGATCTCTGCAAAAAGCCCTGTCAGCAGGGTCTAGGCATTCCCACTCCTCCTACAAGGAGTCCACAGACACAGCACTGAATAATAACAAACTCTACCATAAAAACCAACAGCTTGGCCACATATGTATGGGCAGAGTGCTTTTCTTCAACCACAGAGACCTTTTTTTCTGATACAGGAGAGTGATCATAATTGTACAAAAGATGCTTTTTAAAGCTTTAATTTATAGCGGATTTTCTAATTATAAAAATAGTGTGGTCTACTACAGTCACATAGCAACACTGAGCTTGCCTGGACCTAAGGGGTACCTTAAGAAATCAGCACGTGAAGATACATTTCTGAATGCTTTGCTTAAATCCTAAACTGCAAAGAACTCAGAGGAAAAATTCACGCGCACTAAAAAGTGTGCCTAGTAAATAGTAATGTTTAAAATCATAACCATAGCAATATATAGAGTATATTTTCTGGTTCAAAAAAATCTGCACTGGCTAGTCATATGATTATTACATATGCAAAGCTCTACTTAGCAGGGTAGAAGGTATTCTCTTGAATAAGCAATTACTAAAATAGAGGAGTTAGAAAACATGGATAAATTTACATTCCCAAAGCTTTGTAATCGACACAACAGCAAACAGCAGATAATGCAACTGCTCTGTCTTTTTTAATGAGTTATTTTATGACTGAATGTTCTGGTAACTGTAAGATAAACAAACAACCATGATAACCCCCCAGTTCATTGGATCTCGACTTCCCCTCAATAGTAAAATAACCACAACAGAACTGTGAGAGCGGCGTCCTTAGGAGCAGCTGCAGAAAACACCCCGTGCTCCGCTCCCTCCGGTTTCTCGGCCCCGCAGCTGCTCTGACCTGGAAGGTTTCAGGGCCGCGGGGCTGCAGTTCCACCGCCGCTCTTCTGACTGCTGTCTCCCCCAGGGCCGCAGCCAGGAAACTGCGTCCGAACAGTTTTCCGGTTTCCGGAGGAAACTCGGCCGAAAAACCAGCGCTCAGTTCGAGTACAGGTGGATCACACGGGTAGCAAGGGGAATGGTGGATTTTCACGTCATTCTGGCCGGAATATTTGGAGCTGGCGAGGTAGAAAAGAACGTAGCTGGGTAGATAGACTCTTCAAAAGTAATTAATGACGGGGAAGGGGCGGGGCTGACAGGGGTCGGACCCATCACGTGACCGGAAGCGTGGTGTAGTGGGCGTGTCTAGGGGAGCCGCTCCAAACATCCTGGCTGCAGAGACTGGGAGACCCATTGTTCCCTTAGGTACCTGTTGGAGCCGAGTTGTCTCTACTCTCACTGCGGGCGAGTGACCCTGGCCTGGCTCTTTCCGAAACCGTAAACTCTCCTCGGATGCGGTTTCCTGGGCTGACCTGGGAGAGTCAGCAGTGCAGCGGCGGGAACCGCAGCCCCGAGACCCTGGAACCTTCCAGATTAGAGGAGCTGCAGGGATGGAAACGGACAGGAGCGGAGCAGGGGGCTGTTTTCCATAGCTGCTCCTCAGGACGCTGCTCTCACGATTCTGTAGTGGATTTTTATCTTTGTCGGGAAGTTTGAGATCCTTTGAATTGGGTGTATCGTGGTTTTTTGGTTTTTTTTATTTATGGTTATCTGAATATTTTACGAAAATAGTGTCGTAGAGCATTTGCAGTACCTGTAATTTGCACACGGGATTCTGTTTGTTACAGCAGTTACATAGCTTCTCGAACTTAGATTCATCCACGCTTTCTTATCTCCCTTGTCCCATTATTTGCCTACTCAGTAGAGTGGGCTATGTCCTGGGGAATAGGCATCCCCAGAGGGCTTTGTAGATAGATAGTAGTCATATGAGGAACCAGTACACATTCGACAAGCACCAAAGTTATGACTGTAAACATTAATTTTTACTGAGCAAAGTTTTACTCCCCGTTAGAGTTCCATTTTAGATGCATGCTTTGAAGTAAATGCAGTAGTCAGACGTGTTTCTTCATATGCTTACTTGTTAACATTACGACTTAGGGCTGAGTGAAAATGAGGTGACTCTCCGAAGGTGTGGCTGAGGAGAAGGTTTATTGTAGGTCATGATAATCTCAGATTTGCTGGAGAAAAAACCAATTCCACCATTTGAGTAAGGGTTATGAAATGTTAAATACTGACCAAGAGATGGGCTTTAGTCACATGCTACAGAGGTTTATAAAGACGAACCTATAGGCCACCATACTTGCCCATGAGCTTCTGCTATTTCCCCAAGAACTAAAACTCCCAGCATTCCAAGAAGATACCTGGATCTTGTGCAGGTGGTGCTTACAGGGTATTTTTGGGTTTTATAATACGAGGCAGAAAACAGCCAGAAGCTTCTTGAAGAATCCAGACTGAACTGGGCATGTGTGTGGTGGGTGTTGAAAGGAAGACAAGAGAGGAGAGGGGAGAGGAGGGGAGGGGAGGGGAGGGAGGAGAGGAGAGGAGAAGGGGTCAAGAGAAGAACCAGGAGCCAGGAAAGCTTCTAGCCAAAAATGTTGACATTGAGGTGTTGATAGGCACTTCAGTTAGCCATTCCTCTTGTGGTATAGTCCAGGGCAGTGTGCATGCTGTGAGAGGAAGATAGCAGGCCACACTACTTCTATAGATAGAAAAGTCAGTATAGATTAAAGAAATAGGAAAGCATCTTTTGAATAATTGTGATTGCTCACTTACATCAGAAAAATGTCTCCTTGGTTCAAGAAAAGCACTGTGTCCATGCACATGTGACCAAACTGGGTTTTTTGTTGTTGTTGTTGTTTTCATTTTTGTTTTGTAGTTTGTTAGTAGTTTCTTAGATTGTAGAGGTCTTGCAGTTGTGGCAACACCTAGACCCTGCAGTCAGGGCTTTTTTCCAGAGACCCCTTGGAGCAGTGCAGCAGTCTGGATTCCATAGGTCATCATAGTTTTCTTGTGGTCTTCCTTGCTCCTACTCAGAGTTCCTGGGAAAACAACTCTACGTTTATGTGAACTGTTTGTGAATGAGTTCACATGTCATAGAGTAAAATGAAATCGTCACAGAAAAAGAAGACATTTGTCATGGCATTTTCTCTTTCCTCCATGTTTCCTTATGAGTTGTTGACCATCTTTCATTTTTGTTTCATGAAAAGTTTCAGGTGTGTTCTGAAGAATTTCTTTCCCATATACAGATCTCCCACTGCTCAGCCAGATCTGCTCACAGCTGAGTAATAATTACTGTGGAAATGTACTACGTGTTCTTTATTTATTCTTCTGTTGATGGTCATCTAGGTTGATTGTACTTTCTGACTATTGTGAATGAAGCCGCAATGAGCATGGTTTAGCAAGTGTCCTTGGGTAGGTTGGAGTGTCCTTTGGGTATGTGCCCTAGACTGGGTGGATCTTGAATTAGTTTGATTCCCATCAGCTGGAGAAACTGCCGCACTGATTTCCTTAGTGGCTGTACAATTTTGCACTCCCTCTAGCAATAGAGGAATGTTTCTATGGCTCCACATTTTCATCAGCATTAACTTTGATATGTGATGTTGATTTTAGGTATTCTGACAATTATAAGATGGAATCTCATAATACTTTAGATTTGCATTTCCCTGAAAGTTAAGAGTGTTGAACATTTTAAAGTGTGTTTTGGCCATTTGAGTTTCCTCCATTTAGAATTCCGTGTTTAGAATTGTAACCCATTTTTAAATGGGATATTTGGGTTTTTTTTTTTCCACAGCTAGGTTCCTATGTATTTTGGATATTAGTTCTCTACTGAATGTAGAAACCCATTCCCCTAGACCTCCTGGTCGCTTTTCCTATCCTGTTGCATCAGGAAGTTTTCTGGCCCAAGCTTACAAGCTTGAGTAAACACTCTCATGTTCTTGTATCAGAATGAAAAAAAAGAAAAAATTAGTAAAATATTTTCCACTATGTAGGCGGCTGCTTTCTCCAATGATGGTGTCTTTTTCCTCACAGAAGCTTTTCAGTTTCTTGAGGCCCCATGTATTAGTTGTTTTTCTTAGCACCTTTGTTATTTTTTCTTTTTCTTTAAAGAACGTCTTCTCCTGTGACAATATTGTTCACTTTTATGCTCTAGTCTATCTTCTGTCAGATTCAATGTGATTGGTTGTATGTTGAGGTCTTGGATCCACTTATACTTGAATTTTGGGCTGGGTTATAAGTATGCATCCATTTGAATTTTTCTTGAAGCAGACATCCAGTTTGAGCAGCACTATTTGTTAAAAATGGTAAATCTTTCTTCATTTTGTATTTCTGGCATCTTAATAAAAAGCCATGTAGCCATGTGTATTTATGTCTAGGTCTTCAATTCATTTTCATTGGTCAATGTGGCTGTTTTTCTGCCAATATTTTGAGGTTTTTTTTATACTGTAGTTTTTAAGAAAATGTGAAAATTGTGAAGGTGAGAACTTCAGAATTTTTTTTATTGTTAATGATTATTTTAGCAATTTTCCCTGTTTTTCCTTATGTATATAAAAGTGAAATTAGCCATTTAAAACCTGTGAAGACTTGTGTTGGAATTTGAATGCCACATGACTTGAATCTGTAGATTGCTTTTGGTAGGATGTCCTTTGTTAATATCTTAATCCTCTTGATCCGTGAGCATGGGAGATCTTTCCATCTTCTAATATCTTCTTTAATTTCTTCATACACTTGAAGTTTTCATTATACAAGGTTTTCACTTGCTTGCCATGAACATATTTTATATTATTTGACGGTATTCTGAATGATATTGTTTTCCTGATTTTTCTTTTTTAAATCCATTTCTCATTTGTATATAGGAAATCTGTTGATGTTTGTGCATTAATTTTTTATTGAACAATTTTAGGGGAGAATTTTTTTATTTGTGTAAGTTCCCTGGTGGTATTGTTCAGGATATGTATGTATAATTTGCAAATAAGATTTGACTTCTTCCTTGGTAATCTAATGTTACCTTCTTGATCTCCTTCAGCTGTTTTCTTGTTCTTGCTAACAATTCAAGTGCTACTATGAAATAGATATGGAGAGATTGAACAGCCTGATTTGTTGTTGATTTCAGTGGAATTGCCTTGAGTTTCCTTCATTTAATTTGATTTTGGCTCTAGACGTGCTGTAACCTGCCTTAATTATATTCAGGATTGTCTCTTGTATATATATATATATATATTTTTTTTTCTTTTTTGGTTTTTCGAGACAGGATTTCTCTGTGTAGCCCTGGCTGTCCTGGAACTCACTCTGTAGACTGGACCGGCCTCGAACACAGAAATCCGCCTGCTCCTGCCTCCTAAGTGCTGGGATTAAAGGCGTGCACCACCACCGCCTGGCGTCTCTTGTGTATTTTATCTCTTCAGGAATTTTATGGTGAAATGGTGTTGGATTTTGTCAAAGACTTTTGTGACAATAATAAAATGATCATTTTTTTTCCAATTTGTTTTATGTGATAGATTGTATTTACTAATTTTTGTATGTTCAACTATCCCTTCTTCTCTGAGACAAATCCTGCTTGATTATGATTGGTGATTTCCTGATGTGTTCTTGAATTGTCTTTGAGTAAGTATTTTTGCAAGTATGTTCATAGGAAAAGTGGTGTATAATTCTCTTTTTTAGTTGCATCTTTATGGATTTGGGTATCAGGGTAACTGTGGCCTCATAAAATAAACTGTTCCTTCTGTTTCTTTTGGAATAATTTGAGGAATACTCATTTTAACTGTTCTTTGAAAGTCATAGAATTCTGGGCTAATTCCATCTGGATGGGAGACTTTTAATAACTGCTTCTACTTCAATAGGGGTTAAATAGGTCTGTTTGATTATCTCATGTGGATTGAAGATGCGATACCTATTGATTAAACTACACATTTCTTTTAGATTTTAAAATTTGGTAGAGTAGAGGTTTATAGTATGTTTAATGAATCTTGTTTTATGTCTGTGTCTGTTGTTATGTCCCCATTGTGTCTGATTTTGTTCATTTACACATTTTCTCTCATTATTATATATCATTTGGATAAGGTTTGTTCTATTCTGTTGGTTTTTCTTTTTTTCTTTTTTTTTTTTTTTGTCACAGAACACATTCTTTTTCTTTGATTTCTTGTCCTTTTCTCTGTGCCTTTATTTGATTGATTTCAGGGCTGATTTTGATTATTTCTTGCTGCCTTCTCCTCTTGGGTGTGATTACCTTTTTGCATTTAAGAGTTTTCAGTTTCCTGCTCAATTGCTAATATCACATCTCTGCAGATTTAGTTTGTTTCTTACTTCTCTCTTCACCTATTTTTAATGATACAGAGTTGTTCACTTTCCATTTGCTTGTGAATATGGTATAACTGAACTCTTTAAGACTGAGCCAAATACACTGTTTCTTTCTGCATCTTAGACAATCACAAACCTTTCCATAAAGTACTGAGTTTTCACAAGGGATTATCTTTTCTGCCTTCTAGAGCTCCTTTATGCTTCCCAGTAGACAAAAATTTTCTGAAGCAGCACTGTCTCAATATCTATTGATGAAATCTACAGCACAAGATGAATTCTGCACCAGGGTTGGATTGGTTGAGGGTTCACTGACTTCCAGAGAAATCACTGTGAGGCTCAGATATTGGGATATACTCTCCTACTAGATCCAGTTCAGGTCTAGGCTTTCAGAAAGCATATGGGGAGGCTATGCAGAGAAAGTCCAAAGGAACCTGGCAGCTGGAGTTGTGTGGCTGGCTTCCTGAATCTCAGTGGGAGGGAAGGGTCTCCAAGGGGCAGGGATACTATCAGGACCAGGGGAGTGAAGGGGAACAGAAAGTAGTTGGATGGACTCTACAAAGGTAATTAAGGAAGAGAAAGAGCCCTGCCTGAAAAAGTTTAGAGCTTCTGGAATAGGGTTGTGTTGTGCAGGTCTAGGAGAGATCCTTCAGATATCCAGGGCAGAGTGACAGGAAAATCCACCATTCCCTTTACTACCTGGGCAAGCCACATGTTCCCTCTTGGCAAGCATTTTACCCAGGTCTGGTTCTGTCTAGGAACTCCCAACCTATTCAAAGATGCAGTTTCCTGGCTGTGGGAGGAGAGTCAGCACACAGCTGAGCTGCAGCAAGAATCACAGCTGGGTGGCCCTGGAACCTCCCAGGTCAGAGGAGATGAAGGGCTGGGAAAAGGGCAGGAGGGAAGCAGGGTTGTGTTTCCAATTCTATTTCAATTCTACTCTCACAATTCTATTGGTTATATCTTATCATTGGCAATTAGGTTAAGATCCTATGACTCGGAGTTTAACATGATTTTTCCAGTTGTGATTGCTACAGTTGTGTTTCATAAAAAAGAGAAAGAGCCAAGGATACGTTTGATAGCTGGAGCTATGTTGAGGAGGGAGGTACCTTACCCTCAGCAGGCCCTTGCTGAGGCATCCCTTCCCCTGAGGTATAGCTATACAACAGGTGTCGTATAGAGCCATATGACAGGAATAGTATAGAATAGAGTTTATTTAGGACATGGGATGGAGAGCTGAGAAGGGAATCGGGGGTGGAGGGGTAGAAGGGAGAAGAGGCCAGCCAGGAACTCATGGAGAGAGAGGGAAGAGGGGAGAGAGGAAAGGGTTCAGGGAGAGAAGAATTAGAATAAGAAAATGAGGAAGGGGCAAACAACCCCTTTTATAGTAAACCAGGCCTACATGACTATTGCCAAGTAATTGTGGGGTAGAGCCTAGAAGAAATGATCACAAGAGTGTTTTCTAACAATATATCCTAGTGCATTTGCAGTATGTGTAGTTTGCACTAGGATTTGTCTTTGCTACAGCAGTTAGAAAGCTTGAATTCAAGTTCATCCTTCGAATTTTAACTCTACCATTCACCATTTGTCTATGCAAGATACTGACCTTTGGCCAGGAAAATAGGGAATCCTCAAGTTGTTTTGTAGGTAGTTGTAATAAGAGGAACCAGTGCAGATTTGATTGACTGAGAAAGTGAGGGTCCAGTCTGAACCAGGATGGGAATGGAAAGACAGAGGAGGAATTGGACAAAGGAAGAGAAGGGAAAAGAGAAGAGGGGGCAAGAGAGGAAGCAGGAGCCAAGAAAGCACCTAGCCAAAGTTGTCCCCTTTGATACTGTTTGGTTTTGGACCCCAGGACAATGAACTGAAGTGCATATTTTACATATCAAAGCAGGCCTCACTTCTAGGTTCTCCCAACCTGAGAGGCCTTGTCCTGGACCCTGAACTTTCCAGTCCAGAGACTGCATTGCCCTTCCACTAGATTCTCTTCTCTATATAATCCAGACATTTTGTTCTCTATCTCTCTCTTCCTTCCTCCTCCACCTTCTCTTTCTCTTGTTCCTTCTGTTCCTTCTCCTTTTCTTCCCTTATGTCCCCCGTCCCCTCCTATGGCAACTCCCTTGGCATCATTCTTTAGAGCCAGTGAACTCAACCAAGACCAACTTCCCAATAAATCTGCTTTTAATAGATTCCAGTTTGGGTAAATCTGGCTGATTTCACCGACATGTCTTATTTTCTCTTTCTTTCCTAGTAGATATGTTAATGTGCACCTGAATTAGCAGTTTTCCAGAGTTCCTTGGAGACCTGATAAGGTCTTTGTCAGCCCTGTATGCATGCGTTGAGAGAATTACATCTTGCTAATCCATTTTTTTAACTAGAAAACTCAGTATTAATTAACACAAAAAGTAGAAAGCACTTTTGGAATAATTATGATTGTCAACTTACATTAGAAAAAGGAAATGTGCCCATGCCCGTGTGGCCAAACTGCTTTGTTTTCATTTCATGATTTGTTGACTGTGGACTTCTTGCAGGAATGGAAATGCCTCAACCCTGCAGTCAGGACTTTTTCCAGAGACCTCACTTTGGAGGAGTCCAACAGTCTGAATTCTGTAGGTCAGAAAAGTTTTCTTGCAATCTTCCTTGCTCCTCCTCAGAGTTCAGGAAAAAAGAACTCTGAGTGAGAACTGTGTGTGGGAATGAGTCCCACATCTTACAGAATAAAGTGAAATTCTTATAATAAAAGATATTTGTCATATTTTCTCTTTGCTTTATGTCTGTCCTTTTGGAATGTGTGAGCATCTTTCACTTTTGTTCCATGAAAAGTTCCAGGTGCTTTCTGAAGAGTTTCTTTCTCCTATGCAGGTCTCCCACTATTAGGCCAATTCTGCTCACCTGTGAGTGAGAACTAAGAGCCCTGGGAGATGAAGACAGAGGAGACTGTAGCAAAGGATCCAGGTATGTTTGAGGGATTGAGCAAGGTATGGTGTGGGTCTCAGGTGATAGTAGAAAGAGGATCAGACATGAAATTGGATTTGTCAGTTTCTCTTTAATTAATGAATCTAGACAATTTCACCGTGAATAAAAAGTATATGTGATAAAGTAGATTTCCATTTATAGGCTGCACAGGAAGCAGTTGATTATTCTCAGTGTTTGCTTAGTTTTTAGACTCTGAAATGACTGTTGCCCATGGAAAATAAAGTGTCTTTCATGTAGACTAAAAGCAGGACCTGGCTATGGGTATGAACCAAGACTTTAGAACATGTAGCAAATGTCAGGATTGAATTCCCTTCTAAGACCCATCAATCGATCTTCCTTATTGTTGACTATTTTTCTTTTGATTGTGGACTAATTGATGCACTGTGTTGAGTTATTCCTGGTTAGAGTAGAAAAATTGCAGTTTCCTTGGATTGTACAATATTGGATCTGTTTCTCCAATTACCAACTTAGGGAGACCACTGGATGAAAGCCAACAAATTTCAAATTCTTCATATTTTTGGATTTCAATCAATTATGATATATTGGTAATATTAATTTTCATATTAAGATATTAAGAAAAAGTAATTGTTACCTCCTGTTGTTTTTGTTGTTAGAGGTGGAATTAGGTTTGTGTGGGTTTCTTGAAAGATTACTTTCTTGCTTCTTCTGGAGTGGAGTTTTGATCCTCATATGGGTGTTTTCCATCTGTTATCCTTTGAAGGCTGGATTTGGGGAAAGATATTGTGTAAATTTGGTTTGGTCATGGAATATCTTGTTTTCTCCATCTATGGTAATTGAGAATTTTGCTGGGTATAGTAGCCTGGGCTGGCACTTGTGTTCTCTTAGGGTCTGTATGACATGTGCCCTGGATCTTTTAGCTTTCATAGTCTCTGGTGGGAAGTCCGGTGTAATTCTGATAGGCCTGCCTTCATATGTTACTTGACCTTTTTCCCTTACTGCTTTTAAAACTTTCTTTTTTAATGCATTTGGCGTTTTGATTATTGTGTGATGGGAAGAATTTCTTTTCTGGTCCAGTCTATTTGGAGTTCTGTAGGCTTCTTGTATGTTCACGGGCATCTCTTTCTTTAGGTTAGGGAAGTTTTCTAAGTCTTTCTGAATTTAGTATTAATATTCTAATTGATATTCAATTTAGTATAAATGCTTTGGTTGGAGGGAAAACTTTCTCCTTGATTTTTCAGTCTTAAAACTGAATTTCCAGGACATATTTGGGATTTCTAAACATGTCCATTAAATGAACTTTACTGTTTATAGGTTAATTTTCAAAGCTTCATAAGCTCATGATATTTGTAAGGATGTACTCATACATGAAATTAAGATGAAGAAAATATATTTGTAAAGCCAGTTACTAAGTTTTGTTCCAAAATAAGTGATCTGGGGTATATATAATATTAGCATTCTGTAAATTATTTAACAAAAACAACAAATCTAACTCATTTTGTGTAGTATATAAAGTGGAGTATTACGGTACAACAAGACAGGAGGACATCATAATGGTCTATAGTTTATTTGCCCATGGGAACCATTGTTCTATAGTTATTGGATTTGGGTGGAATTAAGGTCTATTAGTATAAGTTAGGATCCACACAGAGACACAGCCCAGTGATGCCTGTCACTGACAAATATGAAAATTTTCATTTGCTCTTTGGTAGTTCTATTTAATTTGAATTCCCAGGAAGAGAAGAGGCTTTTCACCCAGGCTCCCAAAGACTCTACATTCTGTCAGTGTGAAGCCATTGTGACGTTACCTAGGCTACTATGGCAGTAAGCCTGGAGCATTGAACATAATCTTTCATATTTTAGTTAACACAAATGCATTCTCCCTATTACAGTAGTTGCAACTTTCCAACTGCTGCAGTACTGTCACACAACTCAATGTATTCTTATACAGGCAAACAAACCTGGAGACAAAGGAATGGTGTCTCATTCCTAGGACCATTGAAAATAGGTGTTTTCCTATGGTCTTGAGCAGTCTCCATGACGTCATTCCACCCCCAAAAGGGTTGCCAATCACCGGATGAAAAACACTGCTCTAATATTACTGTTATGTTTCAACTTTGCAGAAAATCTTAGTGGATTCAGCTCTGTTTCATGAGAGACAGTTTCTGGGGAAATGCAACATATATAATCATCTACCCACCCAAAATGGAGACTAAAAACAAACAAGTCCAACTTGTTGAATCAATGAGATTTATTGGAGTTACATACGGTAAGGAGTTAGTGGTCAAAGTCAAAGGATTTAAACATAGTTGCTATCCTGAAATTTGAAACCAGCATATGATACAGATTATTAATACTGGACATTTGGAGGAAACTGCATATGTGTAAGCGCATCTACAGGATAAAGAACATCCTATTTTGGTGGCTTAGTTTGTTATATCCTCTTTTAAGGAGTATAAATTGTCTCAGTTTTTTTCATTTGAATTAGACATACAGAAAGCTATTGTCATTATTTTGAGAGGAGTATTACCAGTCTTAATCAGTGGGTAATTCCCTTTGCAATGGATATTTCAGTCTCCAAGGAACTGTTATAGAATATGACATTTTTCTGGCTTCCTCACTTGGATTTTATTATGAACAAGTAAAAAGATTTAAAGAAAGAATTCTTTCATTGTCACATTTTCGGAGGTTCTCTAACATAAGTGCTTGATAATAAGATTTCAACATGTTCATAAAGGTTTTCACAAGTTTCTTATGATCATAATATTTCTCTAGTGTAGAGCCTGAAACACCACAAAAATACCCCTTGCATAAAGCACATACCACACTTTTCAAAGTGGAAACTTTTTCTTCACCATGAATTACAAGATAATTTTTTTAGACCTGAGATTCTGGAAAAGAACATCCCTTATACATAGTTTCAGTATGGTTTCTCTCCTCTATGTGTTCTCTGATAACTTCTAAAAGATAAGTCAACAGTGAAGGATTTACTCATTTACTACATTTAGAAGTTCTCTCTCCTGTATATACTCTCTGATGATTTCTAAAATGATTTTTCTTTGTAAAGGATTTGTCTCATTCACCTCATTTGTAATGTCTCTACTGTATGCATTCTCTGATGAGTGTTAAGATTACATTTCTGGGTAAAGAATTTATCAAGTTCACCATATTTATACTGTTTATCTGCTGCGTGTGTTCTCTGATGAATATTAAGACTGCATTTTTGGGTAAAGCATTTGTCACATTTGCTACAATTGTATAGTTTTCCTCCTATAGGAATTCGCTGATGAATTCTAAGTTCACTTTTCAGAGTAAAGCATTTCTTACATTCACTACATTTATAAGGTTTCTCTCCTGTATGAATTCTCTCATGATTTCTAAGATCACCTTTCTGGGTAAAGCATTTGTCACATTCACTACATTTGTATGGTTTCTCTCCTGTATGAATTCTCTGATGTCTTCTAAGACTGTCTTTCTGGGTGAAACATTTGTTACATTCACTACATTTGTAAGGTTTCTCTCCTGTATGAATTCTCTGATGTGTTCGAAGACTGCCTTTCCGTGTAAAAGATTTGATACATTCACTACATTTGTAAGGTTTAACTCCTGAATGAATTCGTTGATGAATTCCAAGGTCACTTTTGAAAGTAAAGCATTTTTCACATTCACTACATTTGTAAGGTTGAACTCCTGTATGAATTCTCTGATGTCTTCTAAGACTGCCTTTCCATGTAAAAGATTTGATACATTCACTACATGTGTAAGGTTGAACTCCTGTATGAATTCGTTGATGAATTCCAAGGTCCCTTTTGACGGCAAAGCATTTTTCACATTCATTACATTTGTAAGGTTTCTCTCCTGTATGAATTCTATGATGAATAACAAGATTTCCTTTGCTTGTAAAGCATTTGGCACATTCAGTACATTTTTAAGGTTTCTCTCTCATATGAATTCTCTGATGAATTATAAGATAGCGTTTTCGGCTAAAAGATTTGGTACATTCAGAACATTTGTAAGGTTTCACTCCTGTGTGAATTCTTTGATGACTTCTAAGACCATCTTTGTTTATAAAGCATTTGCCACATTCAGTACATTTGTAAGGTTTCTCCCCTGTATGAATTCTCTGATGTCTTTTAAGATCACCAACTTGAATGAAGCATTTCCCACATTCACTACATTTGTAAGGTCTCTTTCCAGTATGATTACTCTGATGAACAATAAGACCACCTTTTTGGGTAAAGGATTTGTCACATTCACTACATTTGTAAGGTTTCTCTCCTGTATGAATACTCTGATGTCTTCTAAGACTGTCTTTCTGGGTGAAACATTTGTTACATTCACTACATGTGTAAAGTTTCTCTCCTGTATGAATTCTCTGATGTGTTCTAAGACTGCCTTTCCGTGTAAAAGATTTCATACATTCACTACATGTGTAAGGTTTAACTCCTGTATGAATTCGTTGATGAATTCCAAGGTCCCTTTTGACGGCAAAGCATTTTTCACATTCATTACATTTGTAAGGTTTCTCTCCTGTATGAATTCTATGATGAATAACAAGATTTCCTTTGCTTGTAAAGCATTTGGCACATTCAGTACATTTATAAGGTTTCTCTCCCATATGAATTCTCTGATGAATTATAAGATAGCGTTT
>JADRCC010580095.1:0-21749 GCA_019843855.1 Hylomyscus alleni
GGTACTTCTTGAACATAAACAATGCTGTGGAGAATATGAAGCTGAACCGCCTTTATTAGGAGACAGTTGCACGAGTTCAGCCATCTCAGGAACTAAAATTCCTCCTTGCTGGCAGAACAAAGATGGAGTTCATGTTCCCAGGCCCTGGAATCAACTTAGATCTTACTTCTCTAGATGTTTCATGTTTGTCTGCTAACCAGTAAAGGATGTAAAGAGAGAAGACATTGGTTTCCCGTTGTCTAAACCAAGACACACAAGTTATAAATGTGCTGCCTGTCTTGACTTATTTGACTGTGTTGAGCTTGCTCCCTCCTTTGCTCCTTTATCATTCTGAATTCTGGGTCTCTTGGTTCAATTGACTGCATGCTGCTTGTTGTTCCTTTATCACTCTAGATTCCAGGTCCAGCCAGGAGGGGACCTGGCTGCAAAAGCTGACTCGAGGACCCTGAAGCCGGGTCACCAATGTTAATCTCCTTGTTTAACCTCTTGTGTCAAACTATGATTGGTCAATGCCACAGCTCCCTCCTCCCATCCCCCCCCCCACTATGTGTTCCCATCCTTTAAAATTGTACAATCTCCCTTCGAGGATGATTTTCAGATCTTGAACTGACCACCCCTCTGCGCAACAGAAAACAAAGCTTTCACTTTAAGCTTCTGTCTCCAAAGTGAGTTTTCTCAGCTTCTACACTGAACCCGACACCTTCAAGTTCCTGCCTCAGCTTCTCTCAGGATGAGCTATGACCTGGAATTGTAAACCAGATAAACCCTTTCCTTTCCAAAACTGCTTTTGTTCAGATGTCTTATCACAGCAACAGTAAGTAAAGAGAACACTGCTAATTTCTCAGCTCCAGCTAACCTGCATCAATTGTCCCAGAAAAGTAAAGGTTCCACTTTAGGGATTCTGGTCTCTTCTTAGTCATAGTTGATTCTTCCATCTCTGCTGACCAGAACCACGGGATCGTAACAGGAAACAGCATGTGAGTGGCCCTGATAAGAGTCTTTCCTTCTCTCTGAAAGCCAGGAATGCATGGTACTCTGAGTTTGTTCTCTAGCCCTGAAAAGAAAGAAAAAAAAAACATAAACATAAAGTAAAATAAATACAATACTAAAGTAAAAAGAGAAAAACCATTAGACGGCATTCTCACCAACAGCTTCCTCACATAGTTGTAGTTTTAATTCCAAATGGCCTATTTAGTCCTTTTATTTTATACACACACACACACACACACACACACACACACACACGTGTATGTATATATTTTGCTTAGGTTTTTTACTTTTTTATCATGTTCAATAATGTTTATTCTCTGCTGGCATTTCTATGATAAGTGCTACGAGATTTCTGGCTGAGAATAACTGTGGGAGGTAAGCACTGTGTTAGCTTGCTTGATCATGGTAACTACTATTGTCATACATAAGGATACCCAAAGATTGAGATACACCTTTAAATATACTCATATATCATCAGCCTTGAAGCTGTTACCATGTGTAAAATACTTTAAATGTAAAAGATAAAATGTCTAACACCAGTATTGGTACCCTTTCAGCACTGAACTTTACTTCCTAGCCTATATCTTAGACATCTAGATTTTACATTGTAAGATTCTTTTGGGTTAAGGAGGTTGCTCAGTAGCACAGCATTTGCTAGCATGCACAGGACCCCAATTATTCAATTCTTAGGCACCCCCCTACACACACAATGCTCCACCACAACTACCACGACCCAAACCCAAACCAAAACACCCTGGTTTGTCTTTGGATCACCTCTTTTGGAAGAAAATCAGCCTCCTTCCCTTCCAGTTGCATAACCTACTCAGTGGCTCACAGGCTGATTCAGTTTGTTTTCTCAGGGACTACAATACACAGAATAGTCATTGTGTGTGCATTGCATTGTGTACATCCTCACCCTGGGAAACTAGGAGTTTTCTTACAAGATAAGACAGACTACAAAGCTGCATGGGACTCTTCATCCAGAGGAAATTATTGTATCTACCCACTTATTGCTGCTACAGTAAAATGCCAAATCTGGAAGAAATTTATTGACATCTCTGGAGCCTGGGAAGTCCAAGAATAGGGCCCTGATATCTTGTAGCCTTCATAGGCTATTACCTGGCCTAATGTGGAAGAGAAGAGATAGCCCACTTACAAAGGCTCCCAACTCTGCATTTGTTTGACAGGTTGTTGCTAAATACTCTATCTAGGATGGGCTCAACCTGCAGTGTGCTGGACTTACAGGCATGGGCTGCCATGTCTAGTACAATAAAGTACTTCCAAGTAAAAGTGTTAGATTTACTCATGAAGATGAGTCCTTATGGTTGAACTTTCACTTAAAAGCTTCCTCTGCCTCCCTCCTACATATGTGGATGCATTTGAGTTACTTGTGAGTGTGTGTGTCCGTGAGTACTCATGTGTATTCTGATGTGCAGACGGAGAACCAGTCAGAGAGAAAAAGATAGGGAGAGAGACAAGAGAGAGACAGAGACACAGAGAGACAGACACAGAGACACAGAGACACAGAGACACAGAGAGATAGAAATAGACGAGGGAGACATGAACACACACACACGGGGGGGGGATTTCAGAATTGGAGGATTAGAGTGATGGTGCCTTAGTTAGGGTTTTACTGCTGTCAACAGACACCATGACCAAGGACAACATTTAATAGGGGCTGGCCAATCTTGTGGGAACCAGACTTCCTTCTGGACCCCTCATTAACTCTAGGCTAATAGTGTAGCCTAGTGAATAGTGAGTTGAACTACAGACACAGCTGGGCTTAGCGAGCCTCCTGATAGAGAAGTCCCACATACATTTGGTGACCAGAGTGTTTGGGAAGACAGAGAAGTATCAACCTGCTATTCTGCAGGCAGGTTCTCATTGCCCCCACCCCACGCTATCCTTCACCTGTCAATCTCTGGTAAGTTACTGCTAGTGGTAAGTCTGGGTGTGGTTCCTGCTGGTGGGAGAATTAGGATATGTTGTGTTTACTACTCCATCTGCAAGACCTGGAGACGGCTTTGTTTTAAAATTAGATGTCAAAAGGGTGAAAGACAATGAAGTCAAGAGGAAAGATAAGTGAGATGTAGGTTCTGGGCCGGATTCTGTAGCTGACTGGTACATATTACTGCAGAGGCCTCAGAAGCACGTAAACAAGCTTCTAGTCATAATTCGTTTACTTTCTGCACTAAACACTTCAGTTTGGGAATAGAGATGTAGCTCAATTAGAAGAGTTCTTACCTGGCATATATGAGGCCCTGGATTCGGTCCCCAGGACTGGATAAATTGTGTATGATGGCACATGTCTGTAGTTCCATCATCTGGATGGGGAGAGTGTCACAGAGAGAGGAGGGTCATGTTTTCAGATTCTCCTCAGTCTCACAGGGAGTTCAAAGCCATCCTGGACTAGAGACTCTGTCTCAAACATCAACACTACCACCACCAACAAAAATAAATCAATTTTGATATATTTTATAAATCACACATCAACATGAGATGAACTGACCTGACAGAACCTTGAGCTTGAACTTTCTACCTTCTAGAATTTTGAAAAAATGCATATGTTCTCTGTGTGGGAGCATATGTACATACATGAGTGTGTATGTACATCCATGTGTGCATATGTACATACATGAGTGTGTGCATGCATACACGAGTGTGTGCATACATGAGTGTGTTTATGCATGAAGGTGTGTGCAGACATGAGCATGTGCATATATAAGTATGCGTGTGCATATATGAGTGTGTGTGCATACATGAGTGTGTATGCATACATGAGTGTTTGTGTGCATGTGCTCTTCCTCCACTAGCTCCTATTATCATGGTGTACTGCCTTCAAATACTCCAGGAGTGACCAGAGACAGACAGCCATGATTCAGAAACCATGAGTCAAAATGAATTTTTTTCACTTTAAGTTGCTATGTCATGAGTTTTGTTACAGCAATGAATGTACAACTGGATATTTAGAATTAACTTCCTTGGGTTTGTTGGAAAGCTCAATTGCCTTAAATTCACCATATTTTAGTTTGGGGTAACTTTTTTTTTTTTTTTTACATAGAACAGATTGTGATAGTTATTCATATCTCTCAACATCAATGGTCTCAATTCCCCAATTTAAACACACACACATACACACACACGCACACACACACACACACACACATACACGCACACACACATACACACACACACACACAATGAATGCAAAGCCAGGATCTACCCTGCTGCTGCATCAATAAATACAGCTTAACATCAAGGATAGATATCACCTCAAAGTGAAAGGATAGAGAAAAAACACTCCAAGTTGAAGTGAAATCTTTTAATTTTATTTTATTAGATATTTTCTTTATTTGCATTTCAAATGTTATCCCCTTTCCTAGTTTCCCCTCCAAAAATCTCCTATCCCATCCCCCCACCCCCTGCTCACCACCCCACCAACTCTCACTTCCCTGTCCTGGCATTCCCCTACACTGGAGCATGGAGTCTTTTCAGAACCAAGGGCCTCTCCTTCCACTGATGTCCAACAAGGCCATCCTCTGCTCTATATGCAGCTGGAGCCATGAGTCTGTCCATGTGTACTATTTGGTTGATGGTTAAGTCCCTGGGAGCTCTGGGGGTACAGGTTGGTTCAAATTGTTGTTCCTCCTATGGGGCTATAAGCTCCTTCAGCTCCTTTGGTACCTTCTCTAGCTCCTTCATTGGGGCCCATGTGCTCAGTTCATTGGTTGGTTGCCAGTATCCATATCTGTATTTGTCTGGCTTCACAGAACCTCTCAAGAGACAGCTATATCAGGCTCCTGTCAGTAAGCACTTGTTGGCATCTACAACAGTGTCTGGGTTTGGTGACTGTATATGGGATGGATCCCCAGGTGAGGCAGTCTCTGGATGGTCTTTCCTTCAGTCTCTGCTCCACACTTTGTCTCCATATCTCCTCCCATGGGTATTTTGTTCCCCCTTCTAAGAAGGACTGAAGTATCCACACTTTGGACTTCCTTCTTCTTGAGCTTCATGTGGTCTGTGAATTGTATCTTGTGTAATCTTGAGCTTCTGGGCTAATATCCAGTTATCCACACGTGAGTGTACACCACGTGTGTTCTTTTGTGATTAGGTTACCTCACTCAGGATGATATTTTCTAGTTCCATCCATTTGCCTAAGAATTTCATGAATTCATTATTTTTAATAGATGAGTAGTGTTCCACTGTGTAAATGTACCACATTTTCTGTGTCCATTGCTCTGTTGAAGGACATCTGGGTTCTTTCCAGCTTCTGACTATTATAAATAAGGCTGCTAAGAACATAGTGGAGCGTGTGTCCTTATTACATGTTGAATCATCTTCTGGGTATATGCCCAGGAGTGGTATAGGCGGGTCCTCAGGTAGTGCTATGTCCAATTTTCTGAGAAAGTGTCAAACTTATTTCCAGAGTGGTTGTACCAGCCTGAAATCCCACCAGCAATGGAGGAGTATTCCTCTTTCTCCACATTCTCACCAGCATCTGCTGTCACCTGAGTTTTTGATCTTAGCCATTTTAGTTGGTGCGAGGTAGAATCTCAGGGTTGTTTTGATTTGCATTTCCCTGATGACTAAGAATGTTGAACATTTTCTTTAGGTTATTCTCAGCCATTGAGTTTTCCTTAGTTGAGAATTCTTTGTTTGGCTCTGTAGCCCATTTTTTAATAGTTTCATTTGGTTCTCTGGAGTCTAACTTCTTGAATTCTTTGTATATACTGGATATTAGTCCTCTATTGCATGTAGGCTTGGCAAAGATCTTTTCCCAATTTGTTGGTTGCTGTTTTGTTCTATTGACAGAGTCCTTTGCCTTACAGAAGCTTTGTAATTTTATGAGGCCCCATTTGTCAATTCTTGATCTTAGAGCATAAGCTATTGGTTTTCTGTTCAGGAAATTTCCCCCTGTGCCCATGTGCTCAAGGCCTGCCCCCAAATTTCTTTTCTATTAGTTTCAGTGTATCTGATTTTATGTGGAGGTCCTTGATCCACTTGAACTTTGAGATAAGAATGGATCAATTTGCATTCTTTGGGTTTTTTTTGTTTTTGTTTGTTTTTGTTTTCCGAGACAGGGTTTCTCTGTATAACCCTGGCTGTCCTGGAACTCTCTCTGTAGACCAGGCTGGCCTCAAACTCAGAAATCTGCCTGCCTCTGCCTCCCACTGCTCGGCCAATTTGCATTCTTCTGCATGCTAACCACCAGTTGAACTAGCACCATTTGTTGAAAATGCTGTCTTTTCCCACTGGATAGTTTTAGCTCCTTTGTCAAAGATCAAGTGTGTGGGTTCCTTTTTGGGTTTTATTCCATTGACTACCTGCCTGTCACTGTACCAATACCATGCAGTTTTTGTCACTATTGCTCTGTAGTACAGCTTGATGACCAGGATGCTGATTCCCCCAGATATTCTTTTATTGTTGAAAATAGTTTTCACTATCCTGGTTTTTCTGTTATTCCAGATGAATTTGAGAATTGCTCTTTCTAACTCTATAAAGAGATGAGTTGGAATTTTGATGGGAATTGAATCTCTGCATTGTTTTTGGTAAGATGGCCATTTTTACTATATTAATCCTGCTAATCCATGAACATGTGAGATCTTTCCATCTTCTGAGGTCTTCTTTCTTCAGAGACTTGAGGTTCTTGTCATACAGATCTTTCACTTGTTTGGTTAGAGTCACATCAACATACTTTATATTGTTTGGTACTATTGTGAAGGGTGTTGTTTCCCTAATTTCTTTCTCAGTCTGTTTATCCTTTGAGTATAGGAAGGCTACTGATTTGTTTGAGTTAATTTTATATCTGGCTACATTGCTGAAGTTGTTTATCAGCTGTAGGAGTTTTCTGGTGGAATTTTGGGGTCACTTAAATATACTGTCATATCTTCTGTAAATAGTGATAGTTTGACTTCTTCCTTTCCAATTTATATCCGTTTGACCTCCTTTTGTTGTCTGATTGCTCTGGCTAGAACTTCAAGTGCTATATTGAATAGATAGGGAGAGAGAGGGCAGCTCTGTCTAGTTCCTGATTTTAGTGGGATTGCTTCAAGTTTCTCTGCATTTAGTTTGATGTTGGCTACTGGTTTGCTGTATATTGCTTTTACTATATTTGGGTATGGGCCTTGAATTCCTGATCTTTCCAAGACTTTTAAAATAAAGGAATGTTGAATTTTCTCAAATGCTTTTGCAGCATCTAATGAAATTATCAAGTAGTTTTTTATTTGAGTTTGTTTATATAGTGGATTACATTGATAGATTTCTGTATATTGAACCATCCCTGCATCCCTGGGATGAAGCCTACTTGATCATGATGGATGGTCATTTTGATGTGTTCTTGGATTCAGTTGGCAAGAATTTTATTGAGTATGTTTGCATCATTATTCATAAGGGATATTGGTCTGAAGTTCTCTATCTTTGATGGGTCTTTGTTTGGTTTTGGTATAAGTTTAATTGTGGCTTCATAGAACGACTTGGATAATATTCTTTCTGTTTCTATTTTGTGGAATAGTTTGAAAGTATTGGTATTAGGTCTTCTTTGAAGGTCTGATAGAACTCTGCACTAAACCCATCTGGTCCTGGGCTTTGTTTGGTTGGGAGACTATTAATGATTTCTTCTATTTCTTTAGGGGTTATGGGAGTATTTAGATGGTTTATCTGATCCTGATTTATCTTTGCTATTTGGTATCTGCCTAGAAAATTGTCCATTTCATCCAGCTTTTCCAATTGAATTGAGTAGGCTTTTGTAGTAGGATCTAATGATTTTGTGAATTTCTTCAGTTTCTGTTGTTATATCTCCCTTTCATTTCTGACTTTGTTAATTTGAATACTGTCTCTGTGGCCTCTGGTTAGTTTGGCTAAGGGTTTCATCTATCTTGTTGATTTTCTCAAAGAACCAGCTCCTGGTTTTGTTGATTCTTTGTATAGTTCTTTTTGTTTCTACTTTGTTGATTTCAGCTCTGAATTAAATTATTTCCTGCTATCTACTCCTCTTGGATATATTTTCTTCTTTTTGTTCTAGAGCTTTTAGGAGTGCTGTTAAGCAGCTAGTGTATGCTCTCTCCAGTTTCTATATGGAGACACTCAGAGCTATGAGTTTTCCTCTTAGCACTGCTTTCATTGTGTTCCATAAGTTTGGGTATGTTGTACCTTGATTTTCATTAAATTTTAAAAAGTCTTTAATTTCTTTCTTTATTTCTTCCTTGACCACGTTATTATTGAGTAGAGTGTTGTTCAGCCTCCATGTGTATGTGGACTTTCTGTTGTTTTTGTTGCTATTGAAGTCTATCCTTAATCCATGGTGATGTGATAGGATGCTTGGAATTATTTCAATCTTCTTGAATTTGTTGAGGTCTGTTTTATGACCGATTATATAGTCACTTTTGGAGAAGATACCGTGACATGTTGGGAAGACGGTATATTCTTTTGATTTAGGATAAAATGTTCTATAGATATCTGTTAAATCCAGTTTGTCCATAACTTCTGTTAGTTTCACTGTGTCGTGTCTCTGTTTAGTTTGTGTTTCCATAATCTGTTCATTGATGAGAGTGGGGTGTTGAAGACCCCCACAGTTATTATGTGAGATGCAATGTATGCTTTGAGCTTTAGTAAACTTTCTTTTATGAATGTGGGTGTACTTGCATTTGGAGCACAGATGTTCAGAATTGATAGTTCTTCGTAGATTTTTCCTTTGATGTAAAGAGTCCTTCCTTATCTTTTTTGATGACTTTTGGTTGAAAGTCAATTTTATCTGATATTAGAATGGCTATTCCAGCTTGTTTCTTGGGACAAATTGCTTAGAAATTGTTTTCCAGTCATTTACTCTGAGGTAGTGTTTGATTTTGACACTGATATGCGTTTCCTGTATGCAGCAAAATGCTGGGTCCTGTTTACGGATGCAGTCTCTTATTCTATGCCTTTTTACTGGGGAATTGAGTCCCTTGAAATTAAGAGATACTAAGGAAAAGTGATTGTTGTGTTCTGTTATTTTTGATGTTATTTTTATGTTTGTGTGTTTATCTTCCTTTGGGTTTGTTGAAAGAAGATTGCTTTCTTATCTTTTCTAGGATGTAGTTTCCCTCCTTGTGTTGGTGTTTTCTATTTATTATCCTTGTAGGGCCGGATTTGTGGAAAGATAATGTGTAAATTTGGTTTTGTCATGGAATATCTCAGTTTCTCCATCTATGGTAATTGAGAGTTTTGCTGGGTATAGTAGTCTGTGCTGGCATTTGTTTTCTTTTAGGGTCTGTATGACATCTGCCAAGGATCTTCTAGCTTTCATAGTCTCTAGTGAGAAGTCTGGTGTAATTCTGATAGACCTGCCTTCTTATGTTACTTGACCTTTTCCCTTTCTACTTTTAATATTCTTTGTCTAGTACATTTGGTGTTTTGATGATTATGTGACAGGAGGAATTTCTTTTCTGGTCCAATCTATTTGGCGTTCTGTAGGCTCCTTGTATGTTCATGAGTATCTCTTTCTTTAGGTTAGGGAAGTTTTTTTCTATAATTCTGTTGAAGATATTTACTGGCCCTTTAAGTTGGGAGTCTTCACTCTCTTCTATACCTATTATCCTTAGATTTGGTCTGATCATTGTGTCTTGGATTTCCTGGATATTTTGGGTTAGTAGTTTTTTGCATTTTGCATTTTCTTTGACTGTTGTGTCAATGTTTTCTATGGTATTTTCTGCACCTGAGATTCTCTCTTCTATCTCTTGTATCCTGTTGGTGATGCTTGTATCTATGACTCTTGATGTCTTTCCTAGGTTGTCTGTCTCCAGTGTTGTCTCCCTTTGTGATTCTTTATTGTTGCTATTTCCATTTTTAGATACTGGATGGTTTTGTTCATTTCCTTCACCTGTTTGGTTGTGTTTTCCTGTAACTCTTTAAGCGATTTTTGTGTTTCCTCTTTAAGGTCTTCTACCTGTTTTCCTGTGTTCTCTTGTATTTCTTTAAGGGAGTTATTTATATCCTTCTTTAAGTCCTCTATTATCAACACGAGACATGATTTTAAATCAGAGTCTTGTTTTTCTGGTATGTTGGCATAACTAGGGCTCACTGTGGTGGGAGCACTGTGTTCTGATGATGCCAAGTAGCTTTGGTTTCTGTTGCTTTTGTTCTTGCCCTTGCCTTTTGCCATCTGGTTATCTCTGGTGTTAACTGGCCTTGCTGTCTCTGACTGTGTCTTGTCCTTCCTGCAAGCCTATGTGTCATTATACCTGGGAGACCAGTTCTCTCTGGGAGGAATTTAGGTTTGGAGAATTGTGGTACAGGGTCAGCTCTGGGGTGCAGACAGAAACCAGAAGGCTCCTGTCCCCAGCTGATCCTTGGTTCTTGTGTCCTGATGGCTCAGGGAGGGTCTCTCTTGTGCCAGGAATTTGAGCAGAAGTGGTAATCTTACCTGTGCTCGCAGGTGTATAGGTACTCCTGGGAGACCAGCTCTCTCCTGGCGGTATTTCTGTATGGATCTCTGTGGCACAGGTTCAGCTCTCTCCTGGCGGTATTTCTGTATGGAGCTCTGTGGCACATGATCAGCTCTGGGTGCAGACAGAACCTGGAAAACTCCTGTTCCAAGCAGCTCCTCAGTTCCTGCGTCCTGAGTTAGAGACTAAACCCCTGCTAGCAGTTTTAATAAATTTGGCTAATTATAATCTGAACTGAGTCTGGTGGTAGTCTTTTCCCAATAGCCTTGAACTTCATAACAACCTTATTACGTTCTATGTTCTTATATCTTATTACTATCTCAGAATATTGCTGTTTTTTTTAACATGAGAGACAGAAAGGGAGTAGAACTGGATTGGAGGAGAGGTGGGGAGGAACTTGGAGTAGAGGTACAGGAAACCATAATTAGGATATAGTATATGAGAAAAGAATCTATTTTCACACACAAAAAAGAACAGATCATACCTGTCTGCTAATCATCAGATCTTGTTAGTCTAACCTATGTCATCATCCTCAGTAGGAGCACCACATTTAAAGACAGCATTTGTAGTTATATCCCCCTTCTAAGTAACCCTATCTGTGCTTTTTTTACTGGCAGTGTTGTGAGAAAGTGAGGGTTCTGCCTCCATTGCTCCTGTCTCCTCCTCCACATAATGATGTATGAAGAAGCCAATATCTGACCCATTTCTGCTTTCATAATATTTCTCTCTTTTCTGGACCCTCCTGAGTATCCACTGTCAGCCAATGGCTTTCTAGAGGATATAGTCTCGGTCATTTCTTGACATGCATGCACTGTAGAATGACACGCACGCACCTTAGACAACTGACTAAGTTTTGCCCAAGGCACATATATATCCCAATCCTCAAAGGAAGCTGCTTGCCAATCACATCTTCTTTCCTCTTCCTTCAGGCTACAGGGCAGCTGTGGGGGTAGTCAGCAAACTTCAACAAGAAAAATGGGGAGGAGTGAAACAGTTGGCAGAAGGAAGCCTGTGATACCCAGGCACAGAGCCACCTTCCCAACAAAGATGGTCCGGCAGTTCCAGATTGCTGGCAGAGACATACATAAACATTCCCCTTGGTTGATATTCTCAGGTCTGTTAGAAAAGTGTATTCTACAGCCTAGTAGGTCTAACATCTAGTCACTACACATTAAACTCCTATTGTATAACTATTATTGACTTGTCTAGATTCTACCTGGACATAAAAACTGAACTCAGTACACTTTTTCTTCTGGAGAACTCCAAACTGGAGAAAGGCAATTTTGAATGGAAGGAAATGGAAGGATCCTTAGCATCCCCTCATTGTTGGTTGTAGCTGCTATAACAAAATATCCTAGTCTAGGTGGCTTATAAACAACTGCAGAGACAAAAATCATTCATTCATTTCCTGCAACGTTCCCCATCTTATCATACTGAGTTAGTTATACCCTTTTCCTGTTCCCCACTACCCACCTTCATTTGATTAAGTAAGACAAGTAAGACTACAACTCTGGCATCTCCCAGAAGAGAGCCATGCCTTAAGCCTCAACCAGCTTGTGCACATTTCCCCAGTCATGGTTATTAGCTCAGGGTGCACCCAAGGTTCAAGTCTATGCCAGAAGGCCACTTATTCTTGCTTGCTAGTCTTCCCTTGAGAGTGGAGTGACCAGGGTACCTGAAACCGTGAAGAAGACAGAAGATGAAATCAACCCCACTGCCATTCAGGGTCTCTGCAACTAGGCTTTTCGGTTACAGGAGCCAATGAGTTTCCCCATGTGACACTTTTGGTCAGGTTTTCTGGCCCTTGTGATCCCAATCTCATTGATTCCTGAGAGTCAGGGTCTGAACTAAAGGTGAGCTCTTTCTACTTGTTAGAAGTGTTACTCTTCCTACCTGAGTTTTCATAATTTTACTGCTTGACAGAATCTCCAGTATTCCTGGTAAAAAAAATTATCATGGAAAACACAAATTGCTTCTCAGCCTTATCGACACTTGCTCCCTCCCCCCACCAATCCCCCCTGTTGTTTCCAGAGAGACTATATTATCTTGCTTGGTAGCTGGGGCCTGTCTTAGGTCTCTGCTTGTGTGTTTTAGCAGTAGAATTGATGGTTCTCTTGGGTTCTTTTAAATGTCTAACCTAATTGTGTATTTCTAAGTCTAAATATAGGACACAACCAGAGAGATTTCAGTCTCCAGAGCAAAACATCTGACCTGGAGAATTTAATATTCCTGTATCATTGGAAAGATAACTCAATATTGTCTTATACCTCTTTCTCAAAAAACATCGATTTATTGTATTTACACAGATATATTGTGATCAAAGATGGATTGGATTATAAGTTATAACAATAACTTCTAAGCTTGTGAATTTGGCCTAGGAGAGCTGGTTGTACATTTTCATCAATTCTATTGAAAGTCTTTTTTTTTTTTTTTGAAACAATTCATTTTACTGAAGGCTTTGGATAACAGACAGACACATACACACACAAACATGTGCACACGCACGGGCAGGCGCACCTCGTCCTTCTGTATGCTTTTCTCCTTCATGCTGCCTCCCTTGGATGAAGGAGATAGAACAAATGTGTCAGGACTCTGTGAGGCTGAATGTGGAGGTGTGAACGTGGGGGCATGTGTTTTAGACAGCATCTGCCGGTGTGTGGGAGGAGAGGTCCAAAGAGCACGGATGTGTGTCAGAACGCAGAGGCTGCTCAGGGCTCTGCATAATGACTTTCTGTTTTTATACCAATTTTCAATTAAAGCTGTGGTTTTCAGCCTCTCTCTCTCTCTCTCTCTCTCTCTCTCTCTCTCTCTCTCTGTGTGTGTGTGTGTGTGTGTGTGTGTGTGTACACTATTATGAATCTTAAATTAACACAGAGAAGAAAGGAGAAAGAAGCATAAATTTTTAAGATGGGTTACACAGACCTTACTGGGAAATGTCATCTGTCATCCTTAAAATGTAACCTGACATTTTATAATCCTGTTACCATTCTTTATTATGTTCATATTTAAAACATTTACATCTTTTTTCACATATTGAAACTGGGAACTGCCTTCAACACCCTTTTATGTGTATACATGTGCAAACCCACACAGGGACCCTCATGTGCCCCTATTGTTCAAGCAGCTCATTGTTCTTCACTTGAATTGTGAGCTATAGATTTTGCAAAGATGACTTTGATGAAAACAATAAAAACATTTTTTTATTTATTATTTATTATTTTTTTATTATTTTATTTATTATTTTTTATTTATTATTTATTTTATTTATTTGTAAATCACGTAGGGCACATGTGTAAGAAGTACTGCTGTTGAGTGTTCTTTCCAGCCCTGATACCAAGCCTACAACAGCATTCTGAGCAAACTGTTGGTCACATAAGACTACCTTCTTGTGTAAACTCAGGTCATTTGATGATGTCATCTCCAAGTCACAAGTACAGCCAGGAGGGTGAGATGAACCTTTATGGTTTCACCCAGGTTCTCCCCCCCCCCTCCTTGGGTTTATTTTTAGAAAAATGCACAGCACTATTCGTCACAAACCACCTCCCAGTATCACATGGCTCTGTCTTCACCTTGGCAGACAGACGCTTTCGCTATGGGACCCTTTAGGGGTTTGAGTGCCCTTGGGAGCCTGGACTGGCTGGCACCTGGGTCTGGGCCTTGGTTTGAACAGTCTTTGACTGTGCCTGCAAGCCTTTACAGAATGGATGTGATGCATTCTCAGCTTGGGAGGTTCTGTAGGCAGGTCCACCAAGGTTACAGGTGATTCTATGGGACCATGGGCGTTAACTTCTTTGAGTTGACATTGGCCTTGGCACCTTCATTGTTCACTAGCATCTTCAGGCCCTTTTTGCTGTGCTGTTTGATCCTCAGACATGTGGGATTTAGCTACCAGTGATTTATCTACCTTGGTCTGATGGGTTTCTTTTCCAGTTGTGGTGATGTGGACCTTTGACTTGTCTCTGTCTGGCCTGTAACCTGAAGCCTTGGAAGTGCCTGGAACTGGCGGGGGAAGAAAAGCCCAGCTCTACATAAGAAAGAAACTCTTGCTCTACTAGTGTTCCTAATCCTGTAGTATAAACTTTGCATTTCATCAGAAATCAGAATGCCTGAAATCATCCATGAAAGTTGTCATTATGTTTTCTCAGTTTTGGTGGCTTTGAAATGCAAAGGCTGCAAAATAACATGATGCAGCTTGCTTTGCAAAGGAAAGGAGTTTTGTTTATACCATTCTAAACCCTCCATTTCCAAAACAGTCTTGCTCAGACACAGGGACTTAAAACTCGATAAATAAGGAAGAACCCAAATAGAGGGATGCGTAAACCTCCTGGGAAACAGTGAGGCTCTGCCGAGTGGATGGTAATGGAGGCAGACCTGTATGGTGAACTACAGTTCGTCACACAGAGAAGGAGGAGAATACATCAGGTAAGTACAGTAGCAGAAGGCAAGTCATGTCCCAACATCCACCCTTCTTCCTTTTCGAGAAAAAATATGCTGGGCCCAAGGCTAGCCAGATCATGTTTGGTCTCCCGGATGGCTAATTGTAGGCAACTGTGGACCTTAGACATTGAGGTTGAAGTACCATCAATGTCTTTAGACAGAGGAGGGTGAGTTCTTTCTCTTTCTCAGAACTGAATGAAGTAAAGAAGTTTTAGCTTTCCAAACAACTATGTTGAAGATGCAGCCAAGTTCTTTTCCACTGATTATAGTACCACATGAAAGGCAGGAGAGCAGAGGAGAGCAGGTGATTTTGAAACTTCTCAGCCTCCCCAAAGAGCAAAAGATTATAAAATCAAAATATAGTTTTCAGTAAGGTCAATCCAAGATCATTGTCATAAAAAAGAGTTAAAGAGGAAACAAAAGGGGAAGATTTCATGAGATGGCAGATGAGAGGCCATTTCTACGAGAGCCACTGGATATACCACACATACATATCCCACACATACTACACATACCACACACGGAGAGACACATACCACACACACACACACACACACACACACACACACACACACACACACTACACATATCACACACACAAATGCAAATACAACACACCATACACACATAGACAAACACACATACACACTTACCACATACATACACATCTCACACAGCACATACCATATTCACACATACATGTACACAGACACACATACCACAAGGGGAAAAAGGAAAAATAATGGACTATTTTTTCAAAGAAATGATATCTACATAGAAGTGACAGGGTGCTTTAAAGGGGCAGGAGAAAGAAGTTGGGTGATGCAGAGAGTTTGTGCAACACCCTGAGTGCCGTGCACAATTCCCTGCAGGGACAGGAACAGCAGCTGCTCTCAAAGTTTGTTTTCTCCTTGCTGAGTGTCACTGGAGACTGAGCCTTCTAGAATACATTGCCAGGTAAAGAAGAGAGCCCCAAGCTGGAAGAGAAATTCTAACTAGCAGGTGTGCAAACTGCAACTCACACACTGAGTAACGCATAAAAGTGACGTAACGAATGCGATTTCTCCAAAAGACAGTACTTCTAAACTACTGAACCCCAAGATAAGGGATGGGTGGTGATTCCAGGGGAAGATCTCAAAGGCCTCAAAAGTCAATGATCAGAAAAGAGATCCAGATACAAGTGGTAAATTCTGTGCAGAACCTGGAGAAAAGAGTAAGAAGTTAGTCAGCCAAATGAATCTCAATAGAAAGGCTACCCATGAAAAACGGAGTGAATCAGTCAAGCCTGGTGGTATAATGCCTGTTATCTGAACATCTTGGGAAGTGGAGGCAGGAAGATCAGTTCAAGGTTAACTTAGGCTAGGTAAGAAGTTTGAAGCTATCCTGTGCTATGTGACCCTGTTTCAAAGAAACAAAAAAGAAAAAAGAAAACTTAGTAGGAAGCATCAGCTACTGAGTCCAGCAAGCAGATGGAAGAACACCAGGTTGGAGTGCAAATCTCTCAGGACCCCGTGTTAAGACCCCAATAACGAGAAAGTAAATCAGCATGAGGACCGTGCACTGCGGACCATTGGCAGAAATCAAGACACTCCACCTAAGCACTCATAGGGTAGAAGCAGCTGAGTCAAGCACTAAAGGCGGGGTGGGGGTGGGGGGAGAGAGCGAGAGAGCACACTCAGGAATATGACAGCTGAAATCCTTCAGGCCTCTAGACCATCTCCAAACAAGAGGCACTTAGAACCCAAACAGACACCAGGGAAGAACCTCTCTGTGGCATTATAGTCAAGATATCCCTGATACAAAATAAACAAATAATACTGAAGGCTCAAGAAAACACCAGCTACTCACACTCAAGGGCAGAAGATTAGAATAGCATCAGATCTGTCAGCAGCAATCCCCAAAGCCAGAGAAGCCCGGAATGATGTATTTTGAGTCCTGTCAGACTGTTATATCCAGAAAATCTGTTTGTTTAATTAATGGGGGAAATAAGGACATTTCAAGAAAAGCACGAACTCTAAGCAGTTTTTGATCACTTAAGCCAGGACTACAGAAGACACTTGAAGAGATATACACAGAGTAGGAGGATCGTATTAACCACAAGGGTACAAAAAAATTTTGTCTCAAGAGAAGACTAGGTGAATACAGGAGAACTAGGAAGGAATCATCATGCTTAGCATAGAAGGCAGAAGACCCGATGCTCACCGGGAGAAAGAAAAGACCAAGCTGAGCAACGCAATCAGTAACGTATTTCTACCCCACACGATCAGCCACCTACTGCTTCAATGGGTCAGTAAAGATGCCCGGAGAGGCTGAAGGAGTTAAAAACTCCCAGTTTGTCTCCAAGAAATGCACCTCACTGGTGAAAAACCTGAAAATTGAAAGACAAAAAGAGTGGGGGACAGTGTATCAAGAGAAGGAAGGCAGTCTCACACAGGATGCCATATCCGACTTTTACCCGATGAAGTAGACTTAAAATAACTTAGTAAGAAAAGACAAGGCTGCCACGTATTCCTAAAACCAACAGTCTATCAAGAAAATATAACTGCCACGGACCGGGTTCCTTGCGGGGGACCCCAACTTCCACGGGATGAGAGTTCTGGTCAGGTGGGCAATAAGTCGGCGGATGACAAACAGACAACAACACAAGAGTGTGGTGAATCTGAATGTATTTGTATAAGGTGAAATTCAGGCTTAAATAGCATACAACAAGCAGGGCAGATGACAAGAGTCACGTAGGTGGGCGGAGGTTACAGCAAGGGGCACGTAAATTTGTATGTACCAAAAGTTGTGGCTTTCAGTTTCCTATTTAAAATAAATGAGACAAAGAAACACTAATGGGCTGCCTGCCTGTTACTGACAGCACAGAGACAGCATGCTTGCAGCGTCCGTTCCTGTCCTTGTCTGGCCCTAAAACCTCTCTAGGCTACCTCCTTCCTGCCTGTTAGACACCCCGGCTACTTCTCCCATGTCATAGTGTTGGAAGGAAGCCTAAGCCTGAGTTCCAGGAACCCCGAGCTGAGTGTAGTTCCCAGACAATGACTTCTTCTTCAGGAAGCTGTTGCCACCTCCTCAGCAGGGTGGCATTGCTGTTGCGTTGCTTATATCAGTGCCCTCCGTGGTGGTCTTGAGGAGTGTGAAGGGTTTTGTCTGTGGGCCAAAGGAATGTAAAAATGAGGTATGGGGGGGGGGAGTCTCTTTCCTGCAGTATCTAAACATACTGAGATGAACAAGAAGGGTCAGGAAGGAACAGATTTGTAATTGTTCCTCCTGGAGGAATCCTTCAGCAAGGGGTTCACTTCTGTTGTGATCTGAGGTTGGTCCCAAGGGTAGAATATTTTCTTCTAGCCTGTGGAAAGCTGCAAGACCCTGGGCCTGAATGTCACAGTATACAATTGATGGGTTCATGGAAGCTGCTCTCACACAGACTCCTGCTGCCCTATTTCCCACTGTATCCTCCCCCAACTCCCTCATATCTTAAGAGATCAAATACACCAGTCAGGATCCAATAAAATAATAGTGGGTGATGTCAGCAACTTCTTATTTAATGCAAAGTAAAAAATAAACAAATGAACCATAGAGTAAACCACACGTAGAGCAAATGTGTTCAGAGATACAGAGAAAATATTCTACCCAACAAACATAGAATACACCTCCTTCTCATCAGTCCATAGAATGTCCTATGAAATAGACTCGATTAATCAAGCTTTAGCAAACACACACACTCAAAAAAAATCAAAACTAACTTCATATATATCACCAGTTCATAGGACAATAAAACTTAAATTAATACAAACAAACAAACCAGAAAGCACATAAACCTTGCATAAAGAATATTGCATTCTTTAGTGATCATTGAAGAAATCAGAGAAAACATTTTAAAGCTCCCTAGGATCAAATGAAAGTGGAAACAGAGCTTACAGCACCTTTAAGCCACAGCTGAAGCACTTCTAAGAGTTTATAGCTATGAATATGTGCATTAAAAATATCAGATGAAGTCCCTATGTGCTCCAGTCCTGCTGTATCTAGAAGGCCTTGATTTCTGGCCCTCTCCATCTCCTCTGGCTCCTGTATGCTTTCCTCCTGTACCACAGGGTTTTTCTGAGCCCTAAAGGGAGGGACTTGATCAAGACATTCCATTTAGGGCTGAGTGTTCCAAGTTCTCTCACTCTCTGTATAACGTCTGGATGTGCGTCTCTCTATTTATTCCCATCTGCTGCAGGAGGACACTCCTCTGATGGTAGCTGAGCAAGTCACTGCTCTATGAGTGTGATAGGTGTCATTGTATGCCTACGTTCTAGTAGCAGAACAGTAGTACTACACTTTCCCTTAGGTCTTTCCCTGGCTTATCTCATTTCGAGTTCTTGGCCAACCAAGCAGCGTTGGGTATGGATTTCATTTTGTGAGTGGCCCTAAAGTCAAACCAGTTATTGGTTGGTTACTCCCACAAGCTTTGTTCCACTATTGCCCTAGCATATCCTGAAGGCAGGGAAGATTGCAGATCAAAGGTGCGTGAGAGAAGCAACTTAAGGAAGGTTTATTGGAGTCACAGTCTAAGGACGTGGTGGCAGAATTGTAAAGCATCTGGTCTTCCTTTTTGTCCTCATCCTAACCAGCATTGAGGAGTCTGTCAGAGTACTTTGATTCCCAGCTACAGTGTGGGCAAAGTATGAGAACAAGCTAACCTGACCAAAACTAGGACTTCAGGATACATATACCCGCTTTATGTGGCTGCAGCCACTTCAGCTGGTTCCCACATTACAATGACCCTTTCCATACCGTGATGAACATACTGCACTATATTATTTTAGAAATTCAAAGATAATAATTAAACACAATTTGCTCTTATCTCTTAATATTAGAAACTGTAACCAGCAACATTTACGACACAAAAATGCAATAAAAAATAAAGATAACTTAGGCAGAATAGTATTGTTTGGTATTTCTAAGGGTTTTCCCTTTTCATGTCAGATCTATGTTGTTTGAGTTCAGTCTGATTTGCTTGGTAAAAAGAAATCCTCTTGTTTTCTATTCATGTGTTCTGTGATTTCTGGTCTCTCCAGTTAGTTCAAATCATTAGCCCTCTGAAATACATAGGGTTGTCTGCATCTGGATCCACTTCATCTATGTTCCCCATGGAAACCTGGCAAAGAAGCAGTTGCACAACAAGGGCTTATTCACTGATTTAAGAATCGTGGGAGGGCCAGAGTAGAGTGCAAATAAGCAAATGCAAAGCCCTAGATTTGATCCTAAGCACAAGTGTACACACACACACACACACACACACACACACACATCAATACTGGCTAGCAGAGTGAACATGACAGAAACACATCAAACCTTCTGCATACACAATCATATTATTATCTTAGATATTTTGTCAAGAATTAATGTTTGGACAAAGACCACCATAAAAACCCACAATCAATATGCAGAGCTCAGTCCCAATAGATAACATCTATAAAACACTCCCATACCTAAGGCTCATGGAGCTCTTCAGAAGAGGGATGGAATGATTGTAAGAGTTAGAGGATCAAGAAACTCTGTCTGTCATTGACATGAGAAACCATACCCATGAAGCCTTACCACCATGGCTGCCCTAATGCGATATGAACAAAGATGACACTAATAGACTTGCCAAGCTGGGCAGGGAAAAGTGCACTAGATTCCAGCCCGTTGCTAAGGATCACAGGCAACTGGGCAAAGCTGGGACTAAGGGAGGTGGCCTTCCCGGGGAGCAACACACCAATTGTCTGTCCAGTGCCAAATGGCCAGCCCAGAAGATATACTACAAGTAACATTATATGGTTTCAACAGGTTATATTTAGGAATGTGTATGTATATACAGATACATATATTTGTGCAATAACAATTGATGAAATAAAAGGCCATGAATTTGAAGGAGAGTGGGAGGGGTACATGAGTGGGTTGGGGGAAAGGAAAGTAAATGGAGAAATGGAGAAATTAAAACACAATCCCAAAAGTAAAAGAAAAAAGAATTAATACTTGGTTACAGAGAATAAAAATACAATCTTAAACAAATTAGGATTTTATTATTCAAACACATAAAAGGTGGTTCAAAATGTAACATATGGTCTGAGTCCCAGGCATAAGCCTGCCCTCCAGCTTTCCCACCATCCTTGCAGTGAGCCTCATCTCATGCTCTCGAGACAGCTGCTGCAGCTTTACCCAACCTGTGCATTCATCTTCAGCCACGAGCAAGTGGCAGGCAGAGAAGGGCACTGACCTGCTGACCTTGCTCATATCCTAAGGAGGTGCACCATCCCAAGCACACACTAACAGGAACTGAATCACAGCCTTCATGCCCACCTGGGAAGTCAAGGAGGTGAAGAAGGGAGAGAACGCCTTTGTTTGTAAAGGGTGAGAGTATTGCTGCTAATACACGATCTCAGTCCTGAAATTAGAAAGAACGTAGAGCTCCAGAGCTGGGATTACAGGCATGCACCAGCACACCTGGCAAAGACTGCGTGTCCGAAACTTGATGGACAATTCTGTACAGAGTAAACCTTCCCCCTGGCACAGGGAATTCCCACATTGTGCTTATTTATTTGTTAGAAAGGAAGGGCCTTTGAGATGTAACTTGACTTCAATATCAGTGATGTTTGAATTTTTTTTTTTTAAGTTTTCAAATTTTCTACTGCCCATGTGCAAACAGATTTTTAATCAATTGGGACTACATGGAAAGCATACAGAGCTGGCTAATTTAGCAATCAAATTTCAAAGCATTTTATTTGTAAAGATCAGACAAATTTAGTAACTAATATCCCCCTTATGCTTTATATTGTGCAGGACCATCTCACTTATACAATAAATGAAACATAATACTTGTTTCTATCAGTTACCATGCATCAGTCCCTAGTCACTTGCCAATTACCTCAACTCCAA
>JADRCC010580105.1:0-13271 GCA_019843855.1 Hylomyscus alleni
CACAGAGCAAAGAAAGAATATTAAAAGCTGCAAGGGAAAAAGACCAAGTAACATGCAAAGGTAGACCTATCAGAATTACACCAGACTTCTCAACAGAGACTATGAAAGCCAAAAGAACCTGGTCAGAGGTCATGCAGACTCTAAGAGGACACAAATACCAGCCCAGGCTACTATACCCATCAAAACTCTCAATAAACATAGATGGAGAAACCAAAATATTGCAGGAAAAAAAACAAATTCAAAAAGTAACTATCAACCAACCCAGCACTACAGGGGGTCCCAGAAGGAAAACTCCAACACAAGGAAGATACCTACACCAAAGAAGGGAAAAGATACTAAACATCTCACAACAAAATCAAAAGCAGAGAACCGCAAGCACATAAAACCACCTACAAACACAAACAATCAGGAACCAACATTCATCTCTCTTTAATATCTCTTAATATAAATGGACTCAACTCACCTATAAAAAGACATAAGCTAACAGACTGGATATGCAAACCAAGATTCAGCATTTTGCTGCATACAAGAAACACGCTTCAATAACAAAGACAGGGAATATCTCAGAGTAAAAGAATGTGAAAAGGTCTTCCAAGCAAATGGTCCCAGGAAACAAGCAGGAGTCGCCACCCTAATATCCAATAAAACAGACTTTCAACAAAAAGTTATCAAGTGTGATGAAGGACACTTCATATTCATCAAGGGGAAAACCCAATGAGAGAAAGTCTCAATTCTGAAAATCTATGCCCCAAATGCAAAAGCACTCAAATTCATAAAAGAAACTTTACTAAAGCTCAAAACACACATCGAACCTCACAATAATAGTGGGAGATTTTAACACCCCACTCTCACCAATGGACAGGTCATTGAAACAGAAACTAAACCAAGACACAGTGAAACTAAGAGAGATTATGAACCGAATGGATTTAACAGATATCTACAGAACATTTCACCCTAAAACAAGAGAATACACCTTCTTCTCAGCACCTCATGGTACCTTGTCCAAAATCAACCATATAATTGGTCACAAAACAACCCTCAACAGATACAAGATTGAAATAGTACCATGTACTTATAAGATCACCATGGCCTAAGGCTTCAATAACTGCAAAAACTGCAGAATGTCCGTATACATGTGAAAACCGGACAATTCTTTACTCAGCAATAACTTGGTCAGGGAGAAAGAAAGAAAGAAATTAAAGACTTCCTGGAATTTAATGAAAACGTTGACACAGCATACCCAAATTTGTAGGACTCAATGAAAGCAGTGCTAAGAGGAAAGTTCACAGCACTAAGTGATTCCTCCTGCTGTGTTGTTGTTGTTGTTGTTGTTGTTAAGTATTGTTTTCGCTATTCTGAGTTTTTTTTTTTCTTTCTAATGAATTTGAGAATTGCTCTTTCCATGTCTTTGAAGAATTGTGTTGGGATTTTGATGGGGATTGCATTGAATCTCTAGGTTGCCTTTGGTAGGATGGCCATTTTTACTGTTAATTCTGTCAATCCATGAGCATTGGAGATCTCTCCATTTTCAGAGATCTTCAATTTCTTTCTTGAGAGACTTGAAGTCATTGTCATATAGATTTTTCACTTGTTTGGTTAGAGTTGCCCCAAAATATTTGATATTATTAATATTTGAAATATTTGATATTATTATTTGATAAAATATTTATATTATTATACAACCCCCTATTGTAAAGGGGGTTGTTTCCCTAATTTCCTTTCTAACCTGTTTAGCCTTTGTATAAAGGAAGGCTCCTGATTTATTTAGATTAAGTTTATATCCTGCCAATTGCTGAAGTTGTTTATCAGTTGGAGACGTTCTCTGGTAGAATTTTTGGAGTTGCTTATGAATACTATCATATCATCTGCAAATAGTGATACTTTTATTTCTTCTTTACCAATTTGTATCCTCAGGACCTCTTTTTGTTGTCTTTTTGTTCTAGCTAACACTTCGAGTACTATATTGAATAGATAGGGTAAGAGTGGGCCTCCTTGTCTTGTCCCTGATTTCAGTGGGATTACTTCAAGTATGTCTCCATTTATTTTGATATTGGCTGTTTGTTTACACTAAATTGCTTTTATTATGTTTAGGTATGGTCCTTGAATTCCTGATCTCTCCAATACTTTTACCATGAAAGGGTATTGTATTTGTCAAATGCTTTTTCTGCATCTAAGGAGATGATTATGTGATTTTTTTCTTTGAGTTTGTTTATATATTGGATCACGTTAATAGATTTTTATATTTTAAACCAACCTTCCATCCCTAGGATGAAGACTACTCGATCATGGTGAGTGATTGTTTTGATGTGTTCTTGGATTTGGTTTGCAAGAATTTTATTGAGTATTTTTGTATCACTACTCATAAGTGAGATTGGTTTATTTATTATTTGTATGGCTTAGGTATCAGTGTTATTGTAGCTTCATAGAATGAGTTAGGCTGTGTTCCTTCTGTTTCTATTTTATGGAATAGTTAGAGGGAAATTGGTATCAGGTCTCCTTTGAAGGTCTGGTAGAATTCTGTACTAAATCCATCTGGCCCTGAGCTTTCTTTGGTTGGGAAGTTTTTAATGACTTCTTCTATTTCCTTGTGTAATATGGGCCTGTTTAGATAGTTTACCTGCTCTTGATTTTACTTTGTTATGTGGCATCTGTCTAGAAAACTCTCCATTTCATCTAGATTTTCCAGTTTGGTTGAGTATAGGCTTTTATAGTAGGATCAGATGATTTTTTTGAATTTTCTCCATTTCTATTGTTATATCTCCCTTGTCATTTCTGATTTTGTTAATTTGGATACTACCTCTCAGCACTTTACTTTGGCTAGGGGTTTATGTATCTTGTTGATTCTCTAAAAGAACTAGCTATTGGTTTGGGTGATTCTTTGTATTGTTTTCTTTGTCTCTGTTTGGTTGATTTCCACCCTAAGTTTGACTATTTCCTGCATTCTACTCCTCTTGGGAGGGTTTGCTTCTTTTTGTTCTAGTGTTCTCAGGTATGCTGCTAAGTTGTTAGTGTAAGATCTCTCCAGGTTCTTTATCAGGGCACTTAGTGCTGTGAACTTTCCTCTTAGCACTGCTTTCATTGTGCCCCACAAGTTTGGGTATGATGCGTCAACATTTTCATTAAATTCCAGGAAGTCTTTAATTTCTTTCTTTCTCCCTGACCAAGTTATTATTGAGTAAAGAATTGTTTGGTTTTCACATGTATATGGGTATTCTGTAGTTTTTGCAGTTATTGAAGCCTTAGGCCATGGTGATCTTATAAGTACATGGTACTATTTCAATCTTCTTGTATCTGTTGAGGGTTGGTTTGTGACCTATTATATGGTTGACTTTAGAGAAGGTACCATGAGGTGCTGAGAAGAAGGTGTATTCTTTTGTTTTAGGGTGAAATGTTCTGTAGATATCTGTTAAATCCATTCGGTTCATAATCTCTCTTAGTTTCACTGTGTCTTGGTTTAGTTTCTGTTTCAATGACCTGTCCATTGGTGAGAGTGGGGTGTTGAAATCTCCCACTATTATTATGTGAGGATCAATGTGTGTCTTACTGTGTCTAGATGTAGATTTTCTAACTCTTTCATGTCCAATATAAAAAATAAATACAATTGAAAGATAAGAATATCTTTAGCAGCAGATATCGCCATCATCCTTGCGGGAAGTGAAGTAACTGTAAGGGGAGCCACCTCGCAGAGGCTCCCATCCTCCCAGAAAAGAATGGTCTCTGAGTTCAGCAACCATCACTTTCCAGAGTAAAACCTAAAGAGCATTTCTAACAGTTGTCCTACATGGGTGGTTTTGGCCCTAGAAAATACTCTTTTAGGGAAGATATTTCTCCAAAAACCTCTGTAGCATTCTAGCCCTTCCCAGATCTTTCCTATGCATCCATAGCCAGCATATACAGTTTCTCTGTACCTTGAATATAACATGCTGTCTGTATTTACTAGCTGTGTGTCCTGGTGGGAATTAGAACAGAAATAGAAAAAAATAATCATTATTTTTCTCTTCCCTACAAAAGTAGACATGAACTGTATCTCATGTAGTAATACTGGAAGTACAACCCTTCCATAAAACCATCAGTAGCTGCCAACTATTCTTAGCTCTTATATCAAATAAATATATTCTGATAATGTATGTCTTTCTGGGTCTTCTAAGTGATTACCTCATTTAGGAAGATTTTTTTCTAGTTCCATCTCTTTACCTGTAAATGTCCTGATTTCATTGTTTTAAACAGCTGAATAATATTGCATTGTGTAGAGACTCTAGAATTGTATGAAGAGGAGACCTGAGAATAAGGGTCAGGCTCCAGTAGAGGCATTGGTGGAGAGGCCTGAGGACTTAAATCTGACCAACACCATCATTACCAGGATTATCAAGGGGGAGCTCCCGGTCAGTGTCAACATTTCCAAGAAGGCTCTAAAGGGCATCTCCTACACCACCACTGTCTTAATTCTGTATGCCACATCCTGTGCCAATAACTTCACAATGAATGGAAAGTGCAAGACTCTGAATGCCAGTGATGTGCTGTCAGCCATAGAGGAGATGAAGTTTCAGCAGTTTATAGCACTATTGAAAGAAGTTCTAGAAGCATACAGGCAGGAGCACAAAGAACAGAACCAAGGAGGAAGCTTCAGAGCAAATGAAGAAGGACAAAGACAAAAAAGATTCAAAAGAGTAAGACAAAAAGCAGGGAGGAGGAGGGTGAAAATAAAAAAAAAAGACTGGACAAGGAAGAACAGAACGAAGATGAAGAAGTAGACAACTGAACAGAGAGAGTAGGTAGACCGGCACGGTGGAAGGGAACCTGAGATCCTGAGATGTGTTTATGTAAAGACTCTCTCTTCAAGGCAGAGCCATCTTCAGCACTTGGGCTTGAGATCAAATTAAAACTGAGCAGAAAGATTTTTTTTAAAAAGCCACTATGTAATTGTACCACATTTTCTTAACCCACTAACTTGTTGAGGGGCATATAGGTTATTTCAAATCCCTGGAGTATATGCATAAAGCAGCAATCTATAGGGTTAAGAAGTATAATGAAGCATCTTCTGGCTATATCTCCAGGAATGCAATACCTGAATACTGAATAGATGTATTTCTGGCTTCCTAAGGAACAGCCATACTGATTTCCAAATTTTAGTGCAATAAAAATTTATAATTTTCAGAGTTTTCCTTCCAGTAATTGAAGTTCATGTGGGCACAAAAGAAGATGAAAGTTGTATAGACTGTAACCTACACAAAATGTTTTTCATAAAAGCAACAGTATTTTGGATTTTTAAAAATGTGTTAGTTTTCATCCAGGCAGTGACATCACATGCCTTTAATTCCAGCACTCAGGAGGCAGAGACAGGCAGAGCTCTGAGTTCAAGGCCAGCCTAGTCTAAACAATGAGTTTCATGAGAGCTAAAGCTACACAGAGACTCTTGTCTTGGAAAAAAATGATTATTTCTATCATAAATAGATATTCAGAGTAGATGTGAACATGTCCTGCAAATGTGGGAAGCACAAATCTTCTCCCTTTTGTTTATCCTTTAACTCCTGACACCCAGGATTACAACATAATGAATTCATTAATTTTCTAAATTTTGGAGTGGCTTCTATGGAATTTCTCTCTCTTTCCCCAATATATAATATCAAAAGAAATAGAAATAGAAGTGAGAATGGTTTTAGAATGCATAAGGGAAGCCACATTGTAGAGACTCCAGTCTTCCCAGCAACTTTCTGAAACACTGTGTAGCCTGGAACTCACTGTCTAGACCAAACTGCCCTCAAACTCCTGCCCCTGACTCCCACATCCTTAACATAATCACCCCCTGGCTGTGAGAGTACTTTTTCGAATCAATGACCTACATTGGTGGGTCAAACCTTAAAAGGTATAACTTAAGATGGATCCAAAAGGGCCATTCTGGGATACTGTGGCTGCTCTTTGAATTCCCCAATCCTCCTTCAGCCTTCCTATGCAGCTCCCACAGTATTTGTAGATTGGAGTGTAACTTTCAATCATAAGTGTTTAAGGTCCCAACTTCTCATTTCTACTATAGACAAGCAGATCCAGATTCCATTCAGGAGAGTCTGAACTTCAGAGCAAATTCCAAAAGTTCACTCATTGGTTCTACTTCTTGAAAAGTTCCCCAGAAGCATCTTAGAATGAAGATAATGAGACAGGGATTATGACATTAAAAAATGTCAATCACTATTCATAGGTTCTGATGGGCATTGTTTCAGAGTTGTCTCTTTATCTGTGATCTGCTTGTCCTGTTGAGAATGGCAACAGCAGTAGGAAGAGATAATTTCTCTGTCTTTGCTTCCCACAGAGGTAATCATGCATGCTGTCTCCTGGCCCTGCCCCTCCAAGGAGACTCAAGAGCTGCCAACTAGGCTGAGCCCTCAGAGAATAAAATCTCCTTTCCTGAGTGTTCTACTGCATTTCAAGCAGGAGCAGACCTGAACATTCTACAGTTCCCCAGAAATTCTGCAGGAATAGGACCCCGTGACAGTCTCCAGCTGCTTCCTCTTCTGATATTCTTGGGTGTTGATGTGTGAGTCAACAAGGTTTTATAAATTTAGTACACCACAAATTCCTCCCAGACACTTGAAGCATCTTGTCTTTGCTTAACTCTTCCTCTGTTATTGCCACTCTTTATTTCTATATCGTGATGAGAAATAGTCTCTATGACTGCTAAATATGCATGTTTATTCATATTCTGTACAAATAATTTCAATATCAAGGCTTTAGATGAAATATGTAGAATAACTTTCCTACTTAACAAAAATTATAGTAGAATGCATTGTTGGGTGATGTTTCATTTCATAGAAATTAATACATACTGATTGTCTTATGAAGGTTCTGTTTAATCCCTGTCAGTACTATAAAAATATATTTATATATTGTATTGGACCATAAAAGCATTTTATGTTTATGTCTGATATTTATCTGTCATATAACTTTCAAGACATATCCAGGTACCTGGAATATAGTCAATAAGTAGGCATGTATGTTATATTTTCTGGAATCTAGAGGATGAATTTTGGTGAGGGGAAGAAACTGAGGTGTAAGTAGGTTTGGGAAAATGGAAAAAGAATGAGATTCCCAATAATTATTTAAATCTTCCATTTAGTAAATTTTTGTGTTTAATATTTATATTTTTTTGTCTTCTCTTTTATCTGAAACACGTGTTTACAACAATGTCCTTATCACATTACAGTCCTCAATCTGTTGTACCCTACTACAGTGCTGGTTATACACAGTGCATGAACCAGATGATTAACTAGCATTCAAAGATTAGTGAAGAGATGATCCAGTAAGACTGACCTTCAGTTCTTCCTGGCATATAAAAAATCATTTACCTCATCAATCCTCACTCCATATGATAACTTGGCAAAGTCTCTATCTCATCAATATGGAAGAAAGAAAAGTAATGGCTTCTTCCTTGGTAGTTACAAGTAAGCAGTTGAGATGAGCAACTGAGGACAATGGAGTGGCTCTGTGAATGTTGCTTTGCCCAAGCCTGCTACCATAGAAATGCATAGTTCATCAAACTTGAGATTTACTTTTTAAAATATGATACATTCCAAGTGATGATATTTTGTTTATGTATAAAGAAATGCCTTCCTTCTGAGCTATGACCTTCACTGCTTTAGAGTAACTAGGTCATTTATTAACCACACCAGTTAGACAACTTTCAATTTCTGAAGTCATACATATAGACATAGATTAATGTATATCATCATAATAATTCATTAAATTTACACTTGTAACTGGAACATGATTCAAAGTGAAGATTCTGCAGCCCCTGGAAATGTAATGTTTGGTTTCTAATTGATTGTTCTAATTGATTGTTTTAACTTTAGATCCATTGCATTGCAAACAAATAAAAAGGATTGTAAAAATTAGTATATGCTAAATTCAGGTCCTTAACATTTTGTGAACCCTTCACAAAATGATCTTATCCCATCTCGAAGATGTTACTTTAATATGAATCACAACAATGACTATTTTTTTCTGTATTGAAGGACTCATTTCCTGTGGGAGAAGGACTGAATATAGGATAATTAGAGGAGACTTTGTTGTAAAAGAAACACGACCTCTTAAGACAACAATAGCTAGTAGTTTATTCAGTTGTTTACATGTATTTGCTATTTATCAAATATGTATCAATTGCTAGATATAGAAAAGAAGCAAGCTTCCTCCACATCTTTATAATAAACAATAGGCAACTATACCAAATGGGTCCCAATATATCAAATGCATTATCCGTATTTCTTTCTTGCTATGAAAAAATTTACAACCTAATGTGTTTTTTCTATACATAATGTGTTGAAATTTAATTTTATACCCCATGTGTTAAAATTTAATTCACATAGTTTGTCAACCACAGACAAATTTATTATTATCCTAATATTAAATCATTGTATACAGTTTTAAATAGATAAAACTTTTCTGTCAAAATGATTTGCCCATTTACTTATTAAAAACAATAGATGTTTTATCTGTTGCCATCACTAACAGTTTATCATTTCCAAAGTCTTGCTTAAAGATTTTTTCTTTTCTTTTCTTCTTTTTTTTTCTTTTTTGTTTTTTTGTTTTTGTGTTTGTTTGTTTGGTTGGTTTTTTCTTTTTTATTAGATATTTTCTTTATTTACATATCATATGATACCTCCTTTCCCAGTTTCCCCTCCAAAAAAAGAAAAAAAAATTCCTGTTCCCTCCACCCTCACCCTGCTCACCAACCCACCCTCTCCCACTTCCTGGTCCTGGCATTCCCCCTATACTAAGTTTTTAATAGTCTAGTGTGTGGTCCCCAAATATTAGAGCAAACTGTGGAAATTTCCTCCAACCACAGTATCATGCTATGCCAAGTCACAAGAAGATAAAGTATAAGCCATAATGTTGAAATCTTATTTATTTGAAGTTTAAAATGTAACTGAAATGTTTGCAGAGAATTTTTCTAAGTGTATATTCCATCTCTAGAGTGATATCTGCTCAAGAAAAGAAATTATACCCTGACAGTTGCTGAGGACCTGAAATGAGAGTAAGAAGATCTAGTCTGAGAACATTTTCAGTAAACTTATTGATAAGCAATCACTCAAAGCCATCCATGTGGACTACAGACATCCATTAGGTGGCTAGGATCTTTCTTCCAACTGGTTCCCTTGTTCCTTCCCTAGATGTCATTTCTTCTGCACTGCCAAATACACTTCTTGCCCAAATTCTACATTCCAAACACATCTCCTGCCTTCATTTTACTCTGTGTTTCCACATAATATCTCATGAAATTGAGTACACATGAATTCTTGAGTTGTTTAAATCCACCTTCCACACATCTAGGAGAATAAGTGAAACATCAAGCCTCAGATAGTCTGTCTGAACTCTCCAGTCCTGTGTTTGCTGACGTAGTCTTATTTCCACCTCTACCTTGTTATTCTCATCAGTTGCATGTCTATTTTATTAGAGTATTTCTTAGAATAAAATTCTGCCCATCATGCCAATTTCCTTGGGAAACACTTTTTAAAATCTCCTTTAGTACTGATGTTGATTAAACTAGAGATTGGCCCAAAGCAATATGATTCCTCTTGCTATTTATAGAAAAGTCGAAACATGTATAGTTATTGATGCCAAGATCAGCCAGTGTTTTTCCACTTTAAATTGCAAATCATCATGCTTTGGATTTCAATATAGTGTGTATTACAAATATGAGGAAATAGATTAACAACAAAACCAGCCCACTTCTTCCTTATATTTATTCTATGTTAATATTCTTCAGAGAAAACATAGAGATGTCTGAATAAAATGGGAAATTTGCCTGCAAGAGTACTCATATAGGCTCTTACCAAGCATCCTTCCAAATCCTTAAATATTCACAAGAACTCCCAAACACTGAGTCTGGGTGGTAATACATTTAATGAAACAAAAAATTACCCCATTTTCCTGGAACGTATTGATAATTCTGTGAACATCCCACGTGATTAGCCACAAAATAGTCAAACATTGGTTATTGCCTAAATTTCAAGACAATAATATATATTTTGAATAGATAGACACAACAAATACTTAAGCACACAATATCATGTGCCATTATCATGTATTATTGTCAATAGATATAATTTTCACCCCTCCTTCCACATCACTAACATTTAAAATTCTATGTATGAATCTATCCATCACCTTGAATTGCACAAAGACCCAGAATTTTCTTACCCATCAAATGTCAACTTGATGAGCATACAATCAAATCATTAAAAAGTTCATTTATGACTTTCTTTAAGTTATGTAAGCAACCTCTAGATTTTAGACACTTAAAAATGTAAATTCTATTAAATTAATTTTTTTTCTTTTCTGATATTATTCTCATTTTAAAAGCCTTTTCACTACTTGATTTGTGTTCATTCCAAGTTGCTTTGGTGTTTGACTCTGAGACTTCAGTAACTCCTTTATATCTTTGCATATATAAAACTCTGAAAAAATATGTTTCACAACTGTTTTGTGTGTAGAGTTTGCTACATCATAGTTGCTCAAGTGCCAATTATTCTAAGTATGCACTGGTAATGTAGTACTCTTCCAAAAGTTGGATGTCAGTTAAAACTATAGTTTGTGGACAACTTTTTAATAGTATATCATTAACTTATTAATGATTGAATGCATCCTATTGATGTTTACTGATAGTTTTATCATGTTTCTAAAATCTGAGATAAATGATAAAACCATATTTTATAAGAATTGAGTCTCAGTTCTCTGCATCCTCTTCCATAGTGAAATGGAGGAAAATCAGACCATGGTCACAGAGTTCATCCTGCTGGGATTCTGTCTTGGCCCAAGGATTCACCTAGTTCTTTTTCTACTTTTCTCTCTCTTCTATACTTTCACCATACTGGGGAATGGGACTATACTTGCAATGATCTGCCTGGACTCCAGACTCCACACTCCCATGTACTTCTTCCTGTCCCACCTGGCCGTTGTCGATGTGGCCTATGCCTGCAACACAGTGCCGCAGACACTCATAAACCTCTTGGATGAAACCAGGCCCATCACCTTTGTTGGATGCATGACACAGACTTATCTGTTTTTGACATTTGCTATCACCGAATGTCTTCTCCTTGTGGTGATGTCCTATGATCGATATGTTGCCATCTGTCACCCACTACACTACACTGTCATCATGAACTGGAGAGTGTGCACCATCCTGGCTGCTCTTTCCTGGATAGTTAGCTTTCTCCTTGCTCTGGTCCATTTACTTCTCATCCTGAGGCTGCCCTTCTGTGGGCCTCATGAAATCAATCATTTCTTCTGTGAAATCCTGTCTGTCCTCAAGCTGGCCTGTGCTGACACAATGCTCAATCAAGTCGTCATCTTTGCAGCTTGTGTGTTCATATTAGTGGGGCCTCTGTGCTTTGTTCTAGTCTCCTACACACGCATCCTGGTGGCAATCCTGAGGATCCAGTCAGGGGAGGGCCGCAGAAAGGCCTTCTCCACCTGTTCCTCCCACCTCTGTGTGGTCGGGCTCTTCTTTGGCAGTGCCATAGTCATGTACATGGCCCCCAAGTCCCAGCACCCAGAGGAGCAGCAGAAGATCCTTTTCCTGTTTTATAGTTTTTTCAACCCCATGCTGAACCCCCTGATCTACAGCCTGAGGAATGCTGAGGTCAAGGGCGCCCTCAGGAGGTCACTGTGGAAAGAAAGTCACTCCTGGTTGGTATGGTGTTCAGACCACAGGTCTTTGTAATTTCCTCTAATTCTGATCTTCAATTATTTCATGCATCCAGGGGTATTCACTGTCCTTTTTTGTGTCTAATTACATAGGATCAAAATTCCCTGACCTGCAGAATTTATGTCATATTCCTCAGCTTCCAAGGAGATAAAGTTTTGTCAGATGTATTTTTTCTTTGTAGATGAATTGATTAGCTGTAAAATTAAACAATATTTTAATCATTCTCTGGGTCTTTTTAGTTGATTCTGTTCATCAGTTTCTTTTTTCTTTTCCTTTTTTTTTTTTTTTTTTTTTTTTGACTTCTGCTTTATTGGGAGTTTACTGTGACCTTTTCTTCAGTTTCTTTAATTAAAGGGCCTGGCAAAAAGCATAAGGTGAAACAAGCCATATCCAAAAACACATACTCTGCATCCCATTATACACATGACAGTTCCCACAACTACACTTGACCAATCCATGAATTATTTGGACGTTTCTAGCCATTATATATGGCATGTATTTCTTCAAATGAAAATTACTGACATGTTATGAAGTTAGTTTGTTGGACTGAGTGAAGGAACAGATTTAAAGCAAGAGGCTTATGAATAAGAAGGGAAGACAATATCAAAACCCCACAGACAGCTGGAACATGCCTTTAATCTTAGAACCTGGAAGACAGAGGTAGGAGAATCTGTATGAATTTGAGGCCAACATAGTTTTCATAAAGAGTTCCAGGACAGCCAGAGTTTCCTGGAAAGACCCTGACTCAAAAGAAATCAACCAATCAAACAAGTAAACAAATAATGACATGGAAGATGCTATAGTATCGTTTACAACTTAAGGGTGTCACCTGACTATTTTTGTAGCTAAATGAACTGAAAATGAGCATCAGATATTTGGGCTGTTTGAAGATTGTTCAGAAAGATCTGAAATGATGAGCTATTGCATGTTTTTTAATATGAATATAGATAGATTCTCATGTTTAGAGCATTCAATGCCACCATGTTGGTGAACATCAGACTTTTTCAAAAGAATGTGTTTTTCACTTTGACATTAACAGATAATGATTTTTGTGTATAAATAGAGACATGGAGACATAATAGGTAATTATCTTATTTAATTACTTAGTTAAGTGTCCTTTACTACATATTGGTAGAATTGCATATGGATCACTTTGCTTAGCCATAATAAAAAAACATGAAGACCATCCTATTACTGGTCTTTGTTGGAAAAGTATACTCTAGAAAGCAGTATATTCTTGACTTTCTCAGACAATTTGTCTTCAAAACCTTCTAATCTTAAGAATAATATAGTAGTATAATCTCATAGTGATATATTAGTATCATTGATTTTAAATAAATTGACTAGATATCCTAAGGAAGGACATGCTAAGTAAAGGACAATATCTTTGTAGTTTAATGTGTATGAAGATGAGGTGGACTGTTTCTACAAGGCCTTATGGAAAAGGATGTCTCACTTCAGGGGAGAATTTCCCTGAATGATGACTTCTATGCACAAAGATATTTTTTTAAATTAGATGTTTTCTTTATTTACCATATCTCCTTTCCCAGGTTTCCCTCCGGAAAAAAAAAAGAAA
>JADRCC010580110.1:0-10784 GCA_019843855.1 Hylomyscus alleni
TTTCTCTAGTATCTACCTTCTTAGTTCTTTGTATATATTGAATATTACTCCTTTCTCAGATGTAGGATTGGTAAAGATCTTTTCCAAATCTGTTGGTTGTCATTTTGTCCGATTGATAGTTTCCTATGCTTTACAGAAGTTTCGCATTTATATGAGATCCCATTTGTTAATTCTTGATCTTAGAAAATAACCTATTGGTGTTCTGTTCAGGAAATTTTCCCCTATGGCCATGTGCTGGAGGCTCTTTCCCACTTTCTTTTCTATTAGTGTAAGTGTATCTGGTTTTATGTGGAGGTCCTTGATCCACTTGGACTTGAGCTTTGTAAAAGGAGATAAGAATGGATCAATTTGCATTCTTCTACATGTTGACCACCAGTTGAAACAGCACCGTTTGTTGAAAATGATGTCTTTTTTCACTGGATGGTTTTAGCTCTTTTGTCACATACCAAGTGATCATAGGTGTGTGGGTTCATTTCTGGACCCTCAATTCTATTCCAGTGATCTACCTGCCTGTGTCTGTACCAAAACCATACATTATTTTTTATCACTATTGCTCCGTAATACACTTTGAGGTCAGGGATGACGATTCCCCCAGAATTTCTTTAATTTGTTGAGAATAGTTTTCGGTTTCCTGGGTTTTTTGTTATTCCAGATGAATTTGCAAATTGCTCTTGCCAACTAAACTCTATGAAGAATTGAGTTGGAATTTTGATGGAGATTGCATTGAATCTGTAGATTGCTTTCAATATGGTCATTTATACTATATTAATCCTACCAGTCCATGAGCATGGGAGATCGTTCTATCTCCTGAGATCTTCTTTGATTTCTCTCTTCAGAGACTTGAAGTTCTTGTCATACAGATATTCCACTTGCTTAGTTAGAATCATACCAAAGTATTTTATATTATATGTGACCATTGTGAAGGGTGTTGTTTCCTTAATTTCTTTCTCAGCCTGTTTATCCTTTGAGTAGAGGGAGGCCACTGATTTGCTTGAGTTAATTTTATATCCAGCCACTTTTCTGAAGTTGTTTATAAGATTTAGGAGATCACTGGTGGAATTCTTGGGGTCACTTTAGTATACTATCAAATCATCTGCAAATAGTGATATTTTGACTTCTTACTTTCCAATTCATATACCTTTGATCTGATTTTGTTGTCTAATTGCTCTAGTCAGAACTTCAAGTACTACACTGAATAGATAAGGAGAGAGTGGACAACCTTCTCTAGTCTGTGATTTTAGTGGGATTGTGTCAAGTTTCTGTCCATTTAGTTGAGGTTGACTACTGGTTTGCTATATATTGCTTTTACTATGGTTAGTTATGGGCCTTGAATTCCTGATATTTCCAAGTCTTTTAACATGAAGAGGCGTTGAATTTTATCAAATTCTTTTTTTTTTTTTACCATCTAATGAAATGATCATGTGGTTTTTTTTTCTTTGAGTTTGTATATGTAGTGGATTATGTTGATAGATTTTCGTATATTGAACCATCCCTTCATCCCTGGGATGAAGCCTACTTAATCATGTTGAATGATCATTTAGATGTGTTCTCAGATTCAGTTTGCATGAATTGTATTGAGAATTTTTACATCAATATTGATAAGGGGAATTGTACTGAAGTTTTCTTTCCTTGTTGGATCTTTGTGTGGTTTATGTATGAGCTGAATTGTGGTTTCATAGAATGAATTAGGTAAAGTTTCTTCTGTATCTATTTTGTATAATGTATTAGTATTAATTCTTCTTTGAAGGTCTGATAGAATTCTGCACTAAACCCATCTTTTCTTGGGCTTTGTTTGGTTACGAGATTTTAATGACTGCTTCTATTTATTTAGGTGATATGGGAATGTTTAGATGGTCTATCTGCTCCTAATTTTACTTTGATATTTGGTATCTGTCTAGAAAATTGTCCATTTAATCCAGATATTCCAGTTTTGTTGAGTATAGTAGTAGGCTTTTGATCTGATTTTTTTAATTTCCTCATTTTTTTCTTCTTATATCTCCTTTTTCATTTCTGATTTTATTAATTAAGATACTGCCTCTTTGCCCTATAGTTAGTCTAGCTAAGGGTTTATCTATTTTGTTGATTTTCTCAAAGAATCAGTTCCTGGTTTTGCTGATTCTTTAAATAGTTCTTTTTGTTTCTACTTGGTTGTTTTCATCTCTGAGTTTGATTATTTCCTGCTTCTACTCCTCTTGAGTGTATTTGCTTCCTTTTGTTTTAGAGCTTTCAGTTGTACTGCTAAGCTGAGAGTGTATGCTGATACTTTGTTTCTTATATTGTACAGCAAATCTATTCTAAAGTTTGTTTATTTTTTAAAAAATTCATCCTTTCTGAATCAGTTCTGTTCATATTATGAAAGTTGCTGTTTTGAGGATTATTTTACTAAATAAAATATAAGAAATTGTGTTCTCTGATGTAATTTCCTCTGAGGTGATATCATAGTGTCACTTCCTGATTCCAAGAAAGTGAAAATTGTTCATACTCAGTCTTTAATGTTTATTGCAATTTATATGGTTAAATTCATATCCCACGGCTTTTATATACACATGTTCACACATAAACCTTTGCTACAATGCCATTTAATGAACTCTTTGTACAGATTGACAGTGCTAAACTCTTAACATGGAAAAGCATGCTTGGTTGAATTGAGAAACGTGTGGTTAATTATTATCAACAATCACACTTACCCAAGCAATGATCAATAGAACAGTCATCCACATCAGTACACATATAAGATAGTTATGACAGTTCAGAAAAATTAAATTATTAATTAAGCCTTTTAGAATAGATAACAGAGATACACACATTCTAATAGATCGATGAATGGAGAATACTAAAGAAAATAATTTCAAAATCCATGCTATTGCAATTTGGCTTATTTCAAAATGATGAAATATTACATGTTTCTAGCTAATTATTTGGGTGCAGAGAAGTTTAGAAGGCCAGAGAAAATGAAGAGTACAACCAGCATGGAAAATGAATAAGAGTTTTTGAAAGTACAATGTGATTGAGGAAAGTATGTTACAGAGAAAAGAAACTCATTAGCTTTAATTTGCAAGTTTAAAAATGAAAATAGAACAAAGGCAAATAGGAAATAAAATGAGGAAATATTCATTAACATGTAGTGTGCATGAGGTGAAATTCTAGTAGCTTTCAAGCTGAAAATGTCAAGGTTTTGAGCACTATACTTCAAAGTGTCTACTATTGTGACTTAAAGTAGGCATATAATTCAGTTCTGGTCAGCAGAAATTTATAAAGAAGGATTGTAGTATGGAAGGTTTTCATTTAGAAACAGCAATACAAAACTGACAGAAGGTGGCTCTTGATATAATTATCTAACCTTTAAGAGGGTTTTTGTTACTTCTGTAAAATACAATGGAAGTACAAAGAAAGAACACTTGAGTCTATGAAAGAATTCTTTTTAATCAAAGAAAAAATGGTATAAATTGAAATGATTCAGAAGTGAATAGAACACTTGGACACCTAATCTAGATATTAATATGTTTTTTATTTTTAAGTGAACAATGGTGTGTATGTACCATGACCTACAAAAGGTAAGAAAATCGTATTAATTATAAGCCCTGAATTTTGGGGGAGTATAATTTAGGCATTTATAAAACAAGCCAGAATTATATATATGAAAGATATTTGAATTTATATTTTATTTTTAGTGTATAATACATTTATCATACATTCTTATAAGAAGGGAACATGACTTTTTGACATTTTGTTCAGCTTTAATTGTATATAAAGGCTGACTGATACATATTTTATAAATTTCTAGAACATCTTAGTTCTAGGTTATAGTTCAACTCTCATGGAGGCTTAGACATACTCTTTTCCGCATAGTAAAGTGTGTTTATAACAGATCATATTTTGAATCCTGTGAATTGTGATTATTTTTGGCAAGAAATAACAGCTTTGACCTTTTTAAAGTTTTGTGTCATTCTAAAACATATTTTTGTTTTATCAAAGTAATGGATAAATACTTTGAAAATCTATCCATTAAAAATGTTATTTATTCACTTTACATAACTGCCTCTCCCTTTTCTCCTTAGAATCCTTCCCTGGCACCCTTCTATCCCTAAAAAGGGAGGCCTCCCGTGGATGACAACTAGCCCAGCATATCAAGTGGCAGCAAGACTAGGCTCACCCTTTTCTACTGAGGCTAAATAAGGCAGTCCAGTTAGAGAAAAGGGATCCAAAGACAGGCAATGTAATCTGGCACAGTCCATTCTCCCACTTTAGGAGTCCCTCACAAAGACCCAACTACACAATGACTACATATATTCACAAGGCCTAGATAGGTGCCATTCATGCTCTGTGGTTGGCAGTTCAGTCTCCATGAGGCCACATGAGATCAGGTTAGTTGACACTGTAGGTTTCTTTGTGGTATCCTTGACCTCTCTGTCTCCCTTAATATTTCTTCTCCCTTTTCCACAGCATTCCCCAAGCAATACTCAATGTTTGGCTTTTCATTGCTGAATCAGCTTCTATCAGTTGTTGAATGAAACACCTCCGACATTTATGCTAGGACCCTGTCTACAAGTATACCAGTATATAATCAATAGTGTCAAGGGAAGGCTCTCTCTAATGGTAAGGGTTTCATGCTCAGCCAGTCATTGGTTGACCTTCACCCAAATTCTGCTCCATTCCCTACCCCTGAACATCCTGTAGGCAGGACAAATTGTGGGTCTATGATGTTGTCGCTCAATTGGTGTTGTAATCCCTTCATTGGAAATCTTACCTGGTTGCATGAGATGACTCCATATCCTCCATTACTAGAGTCATCCTCACAGATTCCTCAGATGTTTCTATTGTCCCAGGATTTTAGCTCATTGAAAATATGCCTCCCTAATCCATTTGTTTCTCCTTCATACACTCTCCCTCAGTTTTTTCCTGATCTCATGCCCCCTGTTCCCATCCCCACCCCTTTTCCCATAGAGTCCCCTCCTTATGTACATACTTCCATGTCTAATCTATTTTTTCTTCTCAGTGAGAATCAAGCATGCTCCCCTTTATTTAGGTCCCTGGATTGTAGCATGGTTATCTTCTATGTTACTAAAATCTATGGTCTCAAATGAAGGAACTAGAGAAAGGACCCAAGGAGCTGAAGGGTTTGCAGTCCCTTAGGAGGAACATTCTCGCCAGTATGAGTTGTCCCTTGAATTTTTGATCTTACACATTCTGACAGGGATAAGATGGTGATACTACCAAAAGTTCTTTTACTGTACAGTATTGTTTTAGCTACTCTGGGTTTTTTGGATTTCTATAAGAAGCTTATTATTGTTCTCTAAAGGTCTGTGAAGAATTGTGCTGGAATTTTGTTAGGAATTGCATTGAATCTGTAGATTGTTTTTGGTAGGACTACAATTTTCACTATTTTAATACTACTGATTTGTCAACATGAGAGATCTTTCTATCTTCTGATATGTTCCTTATTTCTCCTCCAAAGATTTGAAGTTCTTGCCATGCAAGTGTTTCACTTGCTTAGAGTTACAATAAGTTATTGATTGTGGTTATTGTAAAGTATGTTGATGAGACAGAATGAAGCAGAGAATGATGAACTATAATTTTTAAAAAAGTATTGCCAATGTTAGTATGAGGCCAAGTAGTACAAATCAGTCCAAAGCCAAGAGGAGCCAGATTGAATCAGTCACCCTGGAAGAATAGATTGTAGTAATGCTAGAAGCTTCTAGGCCTAGGTCAAATTAGAGATAGAGAAAGAAATGCTCTTGGTTCAGCTAAGCAAGGTATTCACACAGCTTGACTACTATTCTCATGTCCACATCTAAGAAAATAAATGTGATTTTTGTCATTATTCACCCCTAATAACCTTTAATTTTCTTCTGAATCACATTTTGTCCCTTCTGAAGCACTTGCCTCATACCTTTTATTTTCACTATTTGATGTTGCTCCATAAACATGTCACAGAGGTTATTTATATACAATGAATAGACTTTTGTATTCAGAGCCAACATCATAAGTGATCCACTGCAGATAAACAATGAAGAAAGTTAGATGATTTTACTTAACCATAAACATATTTTTATGTATTGGCATGTTCTAGAACTCTGTGTTTCTACTGTTTTTTTTTAATATATCTGTGTTATATTTTCTAGATTGTGATGCTTAGAAGTTCATATTATACCTAGTCATCAGGAATATTAGACATATTGCTGGAAGAAGTAAATGGACTAAGTAAATGTCTAAGACAAAACCACATTATAAATATCACAGTTTGTCTAGCCTTATCCAAGCATATATATAATGTGGTTTTATCTTGATGTATATGAAAATCTTACATGAACAGACACACACACACACACACACACACACACACACACACATACACACACACACACCATTATAACAGAAGTTACAGGAAAACATGAAGATTCTCAGGAGAGGCTATTTCATTCATAGCAGCATTTCAAATAGGTTAATCAGTGAATGGTATTATATGGAGCACTCTAAAGGGAAAATGTATGTCTGAACAAGATAGTTCACACAGATCAGCATTGAAGAAGCCAGGAAAATTAAACCAGCAGGCATCCTTCAAAGGAAAGAGATGTTTAACCCATCCTACTTTTGGAAACGTAGAAATGGATATAGTTAACAATCTCCTGATCTTTTGCAGTGAGATGAACCAGGCTCTGATTGTATCTTCCAGAACTTATGTTTTACTTATCCTAGACACTTTCCTCCTACAACCTTGATCATTATTTCTAGGCCATAAATTCATCCTTGTGAAGTATATCATTTATTCTTTGCAACATCCTAATTGATTTCTATATTATATAAGGACAGGCATGTTTACTTCAGTCACTTTCCCTACTACCTTTATCTTGAGCATTGTTTCTATGTTAACAAGAAACACACAGTGTGTGTGTGTGTGTGTGTGTGTGTGTGTGTGTGTGTGTGTGTGTATTTATTTAGCCACCAGAAAGTTAGAGTTATATTTTCTGGTTTGACTGGGAGGAGGGTGGATTATTTTCAATACCCAGGCATATTGTTTCTGCAGAGGGAAGCAATGCTAAGCCTGGAATTAAGTTATCTTTTATGGCTATGGGCTATTGCCAAGTAAAGCCTGTCTCCCTTACTTATATCCCGAGGCTACTAGTCAACAATTGTTAAAAGACTAAAGTTATACTTTATTTTTTTACAGTCCAGTCATTACCCCCTCGCAGTCCATCTTCCCACAATTCTACATCCCATACTCATCCTGTCTCAAAGAAGATCTTCCCAAATCCCCAACCACAACCCTTCACTAGCCCTCCCCACTTTCTAGGGCCTCAAATCTCTAGAGAGTTACTTCTATATCTTCTATATCTTCTCTTACTGAGGCCTGCTGTAGATGTGTCAGGAGCCTCAGACCAGATAGTTTATACTGGTTGGTTGGTGGGTCAGTGTCTGAGAGAACTCAGGGGTCATTAGTTGAGACTGCTGGTCTTCCTTTGGGGTCACCCTCCTCTTCACCCTCTTCCAGTCTTTCCCTAATTCAACCCCAGGGAACCTTCTACCCATTGGATGGGTATATCTGCTTCTGTCTCAGTTAGCTGCTTGTTGGATTCTTGGGGGCAGCCATGCTAGGCTCCTGTATTTAAGCATACTATAACATCAGTAATAGTGCCAGGCCTTGGAGCCTCCCTTAAATTGGATCTCAATTTGGGCCTGTCATTGGATCTCCTTTGCCTTAGTCTCTTCTCCGTTTTTATCCCTGCAGTTGTTTTACACAGGAACAATTCTAGATCAGAGTTTTTGACTGTGGGATGGCAACCCCATCCCTCCACTTCATGTCCTGTCTTTCTACTGTAGGTAGATTATATGTGTTACCTCTCTCCACTGTTGGACATTTCATCTAAAGTCTCTCTTTTTGAATCCTGAGAGTCTCTCTATTCTCAGGTATCTAGTACATTCTAGAGGCTCCTCCTACTTCCCACTGAGGTTGCATATTTTCATTATTTCTGTTGTTTTATTTAATGTTTCCATTGTTGTGATAAGATACCATAACCAAGGCAAGTCTTATAAAGGAAAACCCCCTTTAAAAAATATTTATTTTAACTAAATAAGCACACTGTAGCTACCTTCAGACACACCAAAAGAGGGCATTAGATCCCATTACCAATGTTCGTGAGTCCCCATGTGGTTGCTGGGAATTGACTCACGACCTGTGGAAGAACCATCAGTATTCTTAGCATCTGGCCCACCTCTTCAACCCCTCTTTTAAGATTTATTTATTTTATTATAAAGGAAACCCTTTAATTAGGGATGGCTTGCATTTTCAGAAGTTGAGTCCATTATCATCATGGTGGAAAGCACGGGGTCATCTAGGCAGACATGGTGCTGGAAAAGGAGCTAAGAGTTCTATATCTTGATCCAAAGCCAGCAAGAAGAATATCTTCAGGCAGCTAGAGTCTCAAAGTCCATCCCCATAGTGCTCCTAGTGTTTCACTTCCTGAAATAAGGATACACCTACTCTAACAAGGCCATACCTCCTAATAGGCCAGTCCCTGGGCCAACCATATTCAAACTACCAAAATAATATGTATTACATTATTATATAGTATATTAGTATATATCACACACACAGACATGCAACTCTATTGAATCCAGTGAATATTGCTCAGATGTGCATTTTTTAGGAGTGAAACTGTGGTATTTAATGACTAATTAGGCGATTTAAACCTGGAGAAGACTTATTCTTCTTTTCTCAGCAGTTATTATTTCCATATGCCTCTCAATCTTGATGTAGTTGTCTTATGAGATTTATTTCATCCAAGCTGGCATATCAGGTAGTGTTTTCATTGATTAGGCCTTCTTTAGGCATATTGCAGAGATTTCATGGTAATAGTTTCCTTGTCATATCTATAAGAAACAGCAGACTTCTTGGACTTCTGGCAATCACAAGTTTTCTACTTTCATTTTCTCCATGTTTTCTGATCCTGAGGTATAATAAAATAGGCTATGTGTATGAACAGAAGGTTTTCAAAAGAAGAAATAATAATGTCTGAAAATAGCTCAAAGTGTTTGACATCCTTAGCTATCAGGGAAATACAAATCAAAACTACTTTGAATTTTTACTTTATTTCAGTCAGAATGGCTAAGAGCAAGAAATTTTACCACAAATTTATTGTGACCATGCAAGGGTTGTTGGTGTGAGTGTGAATTGGTATACTTATTGTGGAAATCAGAGTGGAGAGTTCTCAGAAAGCCAAAACAGATCTCTCATAGGACCCAGCTATACTAGTCCTTGACATATTCTCAAAGAACTAGACAACCTACTACACAGATGCTTCCTCAGACATGTTCATTGCTGCTCTATTCAAAATGGCTAGAAAATAAAAACAAACTAAATGTCCTTCAACTGATGAATGGATAATTAAATATGATACATATACAAAATGGCATGCTATTCAATTGTAAAGAAAGTTAAAATCATGGAATTTCTAGATACATAGATGCATTTTATCCATTGTGATTCTAAGCTTCAAATCTTATTTATTTATTTATTTATTTATTTATTTATTTATTTTGGTTTTTCTGGACAGGGTTTCTCTGTGTAGCCCTGGCTGTCCTGGAACTCATTCTGTAGACCAAGCTGGCCTCAAACTCAGAAATCTGCCTGCCTCAGTCTACCAAGTGCTGGGATTAAAGACGTGTGCCATCACTGCCCAGCCTGAAGTCTTTATTTTTTATTATTTTATTTTTTTACATTTCAAATGTTATCCTCCTTCCCAGTTTCTCCTCCGTGAAATACTCCTACCCCTTACCCCTCCCTACTCTTTTTTAAGAATGTGTTCCTTCACCCACCCACCCACTCCTGCCTCACCCTTCAAGCATCCTCCTTCTCTGGAGCATGAAGCATTCACCTGACCAAGTCACTCCCCTTCCACTGATGCCAGTCCTTTGCTATATATGTAGCAGAAGCCGAAAAGCCATCCACCAGTCCATATATACTTTTTGGTTGGTCGTTTAGTCCTTGGAAGCTCTAGGGGTCCAGTTAGTTGATATTGTTGTTCTTCCTATGGGTTTGCAATCCCCTTCAGCTCCTTCGGTGGTGCTTCTGCTAGCTCTTCCACTGGGGTCCTCAAGTTCTCAATCCAATGGTTGACTTCAAGTTTGTATCTTACTCAGGTGCTGAGCCTCTCAGAGGACAACCATACCAGACTCCTGTCTGCAAGCACATTTTGTCATCAGCAATGGGTCTGGATTTGGTGTCTGTGGATGGCGTGGATAGCATAGTGGGGCAGTCTTGGGATGGTCTTTCCTTCAGTCTCTGCTCCACTTTTGTCCCTGTGCTTCCTTTAGATAGGACCAATTCTGGGTTAAAATATTTTAGATGGGTGGTGGCCCCATCCTTCAACTAAGGACTCTGCCTACCTACTGGAAGTGGACTGTTCAGGTTCTATCTCACTGATGTTGGGCATTTTGGCTAATGTCATTCCCATTGGGTCCTGGGAGCTTCTTGCATTCCTGTTTTCTGGGACTTTTTAATAGAAGTAAATAAGCAACCTGAGATAAGCACAGAAAACAGGACATTAAAAAGGAAGCAAAGATGATAGCATTTGGATGGCAAGAGGATCTCTTAAAAAAGAGCCGGGCGGTGGTGGCGGCGCACGCCTTTAATCCCAGCACTTGGGAGGCAGAGGCAGAGGCAGAGGCAGGCGGATTTCTAGGTTCGAGGCTAGCCTGGTCTACAGAGTGAGTTCCAGGACAGCCAAGGCTACACAGAGAAAAACCCTGTCTCGAAAAAACCAAAAAAAAAAAAAAAAAAAAAAAAA
>JADRCC010580165.1:0-12879 GCA_019843855.1 Hylomyscus alleni
TTTCACCTTCTGCTGCAGACAGCCTGGGAAACTTCAGCACTGTCTCCTCTGAGTGCGCTGGTTCATGGAAACTCTAGGAAGAAACCACATGCTGGGACCAGGCACGAGCAAGGAAGATAGCATGCGGATTCTCCTCAGTTGGATGTTTCAGTGCAAACATTTCAGTGTCTAAATGTATATCAGAATCTGTGGTTGTTAGTTTACATGTAAATGTTTCCTTAAGACACATAGCTACTCACAAACATAATAAATCTATGAAGGAAACTCTGTTACTAGGGTGTGAGTGGAGTTTGTTAATAAATGGCAGTATATTGAATTTTCTTTCACGTGTTCATATGCATTAAATATAAATGTATATGCATATATAATGTGTTATATGCTTATATATTATATATTTATATGTATATTAAAAAATCTCATATCGTGATGGTGAGCTTTTTGATCCCATGCCCTTCACTTGGCAGACACAATCTGTAAGACCTAATTTAGCATGACCTTATTAGACAAAGGAGCTAAATAGCCTTTAGGATGTTTCTGAAAATGAATTACAGTGGCTCCTGCCCAGCATTTTGACATCAGAGAGAAAGTATCCCACATCCTTGCAGAGAGCACCTTCCATCTGTCTGGAGGAATATCCCTTGTTTCACTTGGGATGTCAGTCAAGGCCTGTGGAATAGCAGTGGTCCGAGTTGTGAATGTCCATGGGTCTGTCTTGTAGAATTTCTTTACTGTTAGTCTGGTACATGAACTTATTTAGCTTGTACTATAAGCTGAGAAAATCCACAGTGCTCTTGAAGATGAGAGCATCTAATTTCTATTACATTTGGCCTCTCCAGGCTTATTGGTGCAGATTGGATCCTAACAAAAGATCTGGGGACTTTACAGATCTTTAAAAGGGGAAGGAAGACTCCCCGCTTTTATAGTGTGTGAGGATAAAATGTCCTTGTGTTCCCTACAGTATGCTTACCCCACTTGCATTAAGTCTCCCCACCTCCTTCTCCTTCTATTTGTAAATGTCACATGTCACATTTTCTCTTTGCCTGCAACATGTTTGAAGGAGAAACCATTGTCAGAATTGAACTTGACGTTCAATGGGTTAAATATAAGTGTACATTTTATATGTGCATATATGTAGACATGCATGTGTATGCATTACATATTTGTAAATAATTCTCATGTGTGTGATAGTGAGCTTCCAGAATCCATGGCCTTCATTTCCCAGCCATGAGCTTTAAGAACTAATTTAATATCCATATGTTCAAAATCTTTCTTTCTGCTGTTTTAGGTGGCAAATTGCTATTTGCCTCCTACAGAAGTATTTCTCATGAATTGCAATATCATACCTAATACAAGAAATTATAATCACGATTTATAATTTTAAATCTTAATTGGATACAATTAATTAAAGCCCTATTTTTATAGATTCCTTTGATAATTACATTAATTAAAAAGGATGCACCATAATTGGGTTCTGTCCAAACAGTAATATCTCTGGCAGCTGCTGTCTAGAGAAGCCCTCCTCATTATGATGCCCTGTAGAATATGGTGGAAGGGTTAGTGTGTGACTTGGCACCATGTGCACGATTCTGGAAACATGTGGACAATTCCCTTGCTTAGTGGCTTGTCAGTGGCTCTTCCTAAGATTAATTATAGTCAGGAAAATCTAAGAATGGAATCATAATCTACAGTGTGCATCTGGTAAAAAAAGAACTTTTTCTGGTTGCTGAAACCATGTAGGTATGACCATGTTGGAGACTTGTCCATGTAGTATGCTCTGATGGCATAGGTTTCTGCTGGAAATGAAACTCTGGGAATTGTCATTCTCTAGTGATGCTCTTGGGTGAAGATCTTCATCATTATCAGTGACACAGTATTCATGCAAGCTCTGTCTAAGCATTGCCTAGGATTCTGGAGTCTATAAAGGTGAAGAGTGATTCAGAGCCACCAAACAGTCTGTAGTAAGAAGAGCTGGGTTGTAGTAAAAGGCTGGAGTTGATCTCAGTGCTTTATGACAGGCACAGCCACAGGTCTCAAGGACCTTCAAAAGAGTCTGGACATGGAAACAAGGCAGCAGCTGGAGGTGCTTCTCATAGAAACACTTTCTACAAAATCTCCTTCCACAGCCCTCTCTGAAGGTGCAGTTCTTTTCCCGTCTCCCACATTTCTCCTACAGAAGCTGCTATGCAAATCTTAGGCCTGGAAATCTTTCGATCTATTTGAAATCCACTGGCAGTTACTCTGTTTATCTTGAAGGGGAACAAAAGTCTCTAGGAGAAAGTAAAAAAGAGAAGTGTGGTACTAGGTCTAAATGTCAGCATTTTCAGCAAAAGGAAACTGAGTTAGTGCAGAGTGTAGCTGGGAAGTAAAAGGTCGGGATGCTGAAGATGGGACTGAGACGTGCTTTGTCACTTGGTATGAGGGTTGTGAGCTCATTGGATGAGAGTCTATGACTGCCTTTCACCTTGCCATTAATTCCAAACTAATGGTCTTCCTCCCTTTCAATCTAATGTCATTTTAGTTCAGTCAGCTGCCTCCACGTGTTTTTTTTTTTTCCCCCAGCAATGTCAGTATTAGCTTAGAAAGCAGGCCTCCCCCTTTCTTGGTGAGAGAATAAGCTAATTTAAGCTCTCTCCTTTTATTCTCCAAGGCTGTGTTAAATACTAGAAAAGCACAGGTTTTGTGAGTGTACTGTGCTGGGATTTGGTCTTCTCTTACTAATTATCTCATTTTTGGCAGGCTTCATTACCTTTTTGGAAGCTCCATTTCCTCATCTAGAATCTTCAGAGATTACACTATTTTTGCATGTTGGAGGGGAGCTAGAGATCTCAGATGGTGTTGCTAAATGGAGTGCCCAGAACACTATAGAAGTTCAGAAGTAGCATGTCTTGTTCCTACTGGCCAAGGGGAACATTGCCTCTTCCTCTTGCACTTTGTAGATTAAGGGGGTATTGTTATAATTTATTTAACTGGCACAAAGATGATCACCAGAAACCTATTGTAGTTTATTGCCTCAATATAGAATCACTTGGCCTAGAGGGCTTATTCATGCATTTATTATGAATAGCACTAATATCAGTAACATTCCAGTAAGAAGCAAGTATTGCATTGTGTAGATTATTATAATATATACATATATTCTACATAATGTCATATATATATATATACACACATATATATGTATATAAATATCTCATCAATGATGGCTGTACAAAAAATGGAGCAGTCATCACTTGTCCTGATCTGTTTGCAGTTTTACACAAAGTTGAAATCCATATTGTGCTTAGAACACTACAAAACACTTTTTAAATAGAAAAAGGTAAATTAAGAAACTGAGTCACACACACACACACACACACACAAAGACAGGAAGTGGTGGCACATGCCTTTAATCCCAGCACTTGGGAGGCAGAGGCAGGCAGATTTCTGAGTTCAAGGCCAGCCTGTTCTACAGAGTGAGTTCCAGGACATCCAGGGCTATACAGATAAATCCTGTCTCGAAAAACAAACCAAACCAAAAAACCAAAAAAACAAACAAACAAAAAAACAAAAAAACCCTAAAACAAAACAAAACAAACAAACCCAACAACACCAAAAAACATAAATTAGTCTTTATATTTTTCAAATGGGACTAGATGGAGAAGAATGCAAATATGCAGATACCTTAGGGTCACTTCGTTCTAAACACCAACGGCTTTCAGAAGTACCTTGCACAATAGTCCTGGCTGAGGGTGGAGTCTAGTAAAGGTGAGTCTTCAAAATCAAATTGATTTCTATCCACATGTTGCTGTCTATCTATAGAGAGATTCATGCATACAGTTTTTGCTCAGTAAAAGAGTTGATTCAGGACTTGATTAAAATCACACCACACTCCCTCTCCAGGTTTGACTCAACTTCAAGGTGGTTTGGGGATTTGCCAGCTCAACCCACTTCTGGAGGCTTTGAAGGTTTATTTATTCCAAGAATTATATAATCACTTCCCCAGAGGAGCTCAAAATGCTTCTGTCAGGAGGTCCCTGCCATCCTTGGAGGCAGCTAAGGGCAGGTGTTGGTCATAGAATTTTACTGACTTGATATTAAGGAAAATTATTATGGACTGCTGGTAACAGTGACATAGGCCTAAATATTAATCTTGTAAAATCATGGAGGACTATTTCTGGGAAACAGATACTTATGCTGTGTCTGAAGTCATCAAATTATCTAAAAATCCTGCAGAGCATCCAGTAGGAGTCTCCCTGGTGACTTTCAGGAATAGCCACCATCCACCGGCAGGTCTGTGCAGTCACTCCCAGCACCTGGGACCTTATCCAGACATTAACAGAGGCAAGTTGACAGGAGCAGTTAGAAATAATTTAAAGACAGAGCTTGACAATAATCAAGTACCTTTAATTATCAATCCTATAGCTGAGTTATTAACCAAATGGCTAGATATTCCTGTTTTTATGAAGAATGAGTTTATTAACACCCACGATGTCACATTTTGAATTAATTGTCAGAATGTACGATTAATTCCAAACCCATAAGTTGAAATCTAGAGTCCAAGGTGATGGTATTTGGGAGAATACTGGGAAAGAGTTATAGTGCAATCTCTGTTCATGGACAACATGTACACAGAATGAAGGCTAAAACCTTCCACAATCTGATGGTGTGGAAAGAAGAAGTGATCCATGAACCAAGAAATGGCCTGCCTCAGGCACAGACCTCCCAGCATCCTGATCTTGGACTTGTACCTTCTGGACCTAAGATATAACTGTGTGTTGTGTTTAAGGGACAGGGTGATCAAAGTAATATTTTTTTTTAAAAAAAAACCTGCATAGATTAATGGGTAATATACAAACTCAGTAATATTTTATAAATCATACTGTAAATGGTGATTTCTAATTGTTGCCAGCTATTCCATATAGTACAATATAACTTAAAATACATTTTGAAAACTGAGCCAAATCTGTCCAATCTAATATGGAGAATATTTATCCAACTGGAATTCCCCATAATATTACAGCTAACAGTGAAACAGAAATTTGAGAAATCCATATTTTAAAATTAGTTCTTAACTGATATCTGAATTTGTTAGTCATAGAAACTATTATCTTTCAATTGTAAATATTTTTAAAATTGGTAATATTCAGAAGTCACCAAATTTGTAGTCATCAAATATTGTAGTCGTCAATATAAAAGCAACAATCACAATCATGATGTCACTGCAGTTTGACAACAAAAAGCTAAATGAAGGAGAAAAAGATCCATGGCTTCTCAACTTATGTAAGTGAAATGGGTTCTTGGGTAAAACTGATACCTGGAAAAGAAGAAAGATATACATGTTGCATAAGTCATAACCATGATGGGCTTACCAGAAGAATCAGCCACAAATGACATGTGGAGGGAACATTAAAATAAGGACTTTTCATTAATTGCTTGAAATAGTTTGAACATATTAGAAGAACTTAAAAGCACACAACTACTGCTTTTCCCTTTAGGTGTCCCTGCCGATGCTACATAGGGAAATTTTACAGAGATCCTGTTCACTTTTAAAATTTTAATTAATTATTTTATTTATTTACATTCCAAATGTTTCATCCTTCCTGGTCCCCGCTTCCAGAGTTCTTCACCTCATTCTCTCTCCTCTTTGCCTCTGAGCTCCAAGAGACTAAGCCACCATCCAAAGAAATCCCCTTCTTAGTTTTGGCTTATCAAGTACATGACTGACCAGTTTGAAGTGTTCCAGATCTCTCTCAATAAGAAACATATTTTCTCCAGGTGAATATACTTGTGGAAGGAATTCAAGGGGAAGAGGTCTTCCTCAAGGGGAAAGCTGTTGAAGGCTATTCTGTTTCACAAGTTGAAAAGTCAAATGTCATAGGAAGTAAATGTTAAAGACTTTAGACAATAAAGACTAATAGACTAATAAACAGAAGCAGAATAAGAATTACAACAAGGAAAACAGAAAGAAGAGAAGAACTAAAAACTAGAAAAATAAATGATCACAGGCAGATGAGAGAGACAGAGTCCCTAAAACACTATCTTATTAAATTATATCAAAACTCGGTCGTCTTTCAGCCCACACAAGAGGCTTCTGTGCAGTGTTCATGGACTACCCATAAAAATTTTAACAACATGGCTTTCTCTGTGAGGATGGAGTCTGAATACTGTCACCTATGTAGACAAAGGTAGCTCTCCCTGGCCAGGGGAACAAAACCCTTTACACTCAGGTCTTATTTCCTTCAGTTCTTATTAACCTGTAGAGACCAAGATAGAATAATCAAGGAAAAACACAACAAAACAAACAATAGAAAGCAACCAAAAACAAAGAAGCCAAAGAAACAATGTAACAATACATTCCAATTTGGCAGACATTGGCCCTACTAGAGTAGGACTTTAGAATGATGCATTTACTAGACAGGGCACTTTAGAGTACTCATGGTTGATGTGTTAATACTGTGTGACACTACTAAAGGTAGACATTGTAGAAGACAGACTGTTTGACATAGCAGAGTAATGTATAACGTATACATTATAAAAGTCAACTGGAAGGCTAGAATTAGAGTGTTACAAAGGAAATGAAAAACACAGTTATTGGGAGTAACCAGGAGATGGGTCATGGATGCAAATGAAGGCAGGAACTTGGCACTTGTTATTTAGAAATATTCAAGCAGAAATATAAACAAATGAAAAGAGGAGAAATACAAGGAACCCTCCAAACAAACAAACAAAAATAACTCAAAACACACAATCATAATTTTTATAGAATGTAGAAATATTGAGTCATGCTACATTCTCAACTAAAAGCAGAGGTCAGAAAAGGTCAAGAAAAAGTAGATAAATTGACTTCAAAAGAATTATAAGTCCAGAAGCCATAAATCCACCCAAATAAACAATTATATGTGAAAAGCAGAAATGAACCAAGCACAAGACAGAGAAGCCCACAGTACATAAAGGAAACAAACTCCAAGAATGCATCACACACAAGAATAAAGTTTTACGGTGAACAATGGGTAGAGCCTGGCCATGAAGGAGTTAATTCTTTGAGAAAACATAATAACTATTAACCAAAAAGCATCAAATTATGATCAAATGGGAAATAGATATATTTATTGTAGAGTGGAGAAGTTGAAAGAGTTGATTATTGGTAGGTCAATAAGTCCTCAAGGCTAGAGTGTGATCAACATCAGCTCTCTGTACCTTTCTCTCCCTTGTAGAGTGTCATTGTCATGGCCAGGGTTCTAAATCACCTAAGCTCACAGGGAAGATTCATCAGGGAAGGCTCCCTTCTATGCCATAAAACAGATATTCAAAACTTAATAATAATAAAAAACCACTGTATAAACAAAATATACTCTGAGACCACAAAAAAAAAAAAAAAAAAAGAAAGCAAATGACAACCAGGCAAGAAAACAAACCCCACCAAAACCCCTCTGAAATGTTGAATTTAGAAACAAAGATTCTAAATGGAGGAAAACAAGTCTCTATAAATTAGAAAACACTGAGATAATTGAAAATAAATTCTAAATAAACATCTGAAGGTTGCAGAAAAAATATTTACAGGGAAAGGTATACATTTTATACACTAAAAACAATCTCAAATCTCTTCCTGCCATCAAACGTTTGTGTCCAGAGAACAGGAACTGAGGTTCAACCAAGTAAAGTTGGAGTGGTCACAATCAGGGCTACCACCACTGATCCTGCAAACAGAGAAGGCATTGGTATGTCCGTGGAATCCATCTGTGAGTCTGGAAGGATTTAAAACTGCCAAGAGTCTAGGTGAATTAAAAGGAGAGGGGATTGCCTCTATTAGACATGCAGGAGATCACTGTTGGCACTGAACTAGTCTGTGCCTTCAAGATTTGATAATGTGCATGACATGGACCAGTGATTTGACAGATTTAAAAGTAACACTCACACGTGAAGCATATAGAGACTGTCTCCCTAGTCGTCCTGTGTATTCAGCTTACTGCCTACAGAGGATTTACACAGACAGCTATCATGCAACATGTGTCAACTGGCATGGAAGCATGTGCCCCTTTCTGCTTACATGTGTGAACTGGGCCAGAAGCATGTAACCCTTTCTGTTTACATGTGTGAAATGGCGTGGAAGTATGTGCCCCTTCCTGCTGTAGCACTTCATTCATCAAAACTGAAACTAAGAAAAGGATTGCAGGGATCTACTCATCCCTTCACTCAATGTAAGCTTGAATTTTGACTTGTGAGACTTGAAACTCAGTTTGAAGATATATTTTAGAAGTACCTTTTCATTAATATACTCTGTTATCTATTCCAAGAATGTCAATAAAAGATGTTTTATTTGACCATATATACTCAATGAGTGAGGAGCTTAATTCTTGGACAAGGAAGTTTACAACAAAGAGCCAGGCTAGGGTTCACATACCTGAACATCTTTTATCTTAGGGCTAGCTTAGGGTTCATATGCTTGAACACCACATACTCTTTACCTTAGGATTAGCCTAGGGTTCCCATACTCTTTACCTTAGGATTAGCCTAGGGTTCCCATACTTGAAAAACACACACCCTTTACCTTAAGTTGCTATTACAAGTTCATAAAGAAAAGCTACTTTTTCAAAGGTAACAATTTCCAAATACCATTCTGTTGCATTCCTAAATTCCTGGGCAAATATAGGTATCTATCACCTGGGGCATATTTAAATTTTCTAGGAAAAATTTTTAACTCACTATTTTGAAAAAGGTTCATTGTTATTGTTGGCTGTAGATATAATTAAAACCCATGGATACATCCAGTGTTGTAAGGGCACTAGGAGGGTAGAACTGCTTTAATTTTCATTTTACAAGTGAGGATACTGAGAAATAGAGTCATTATATACTTTGCTTATATCATATATACAGTAATTGGTGCAATAGGAATTTGAACTTGAGACCTTCCCATTTTAAAAAGAAAAAGAGATCAATCATTTTGCTTGCATGTTAACTGTGGGGGGAGGAGATTTTCTCCCTGACTTTTGTAACAGAAGTCAACACCAAAGTCACATCAGGAAGTGGATAATAATCTATTCATAAAAAAAAACAGAAGAAATATTTTACTCAAAAGATTTCAAAGCAATGCTATGGGATAAAGCCAGCATCCTGGGGAAGTAGTCTAAGGAGGTACACCTTGCCTTTGTGCTCACAGCGTTCATACAGGGAGCAATAGCTGGATCTCAACAGCAGTGTGTTATATGTTAAACCTCAAACAAGGCAGTAGTATCTCACCTCTGTGCTAAATCTAGCCATCAGGAGAGGCATGCAGATAACTGAAGTTTTGAATAAGTGCAACTGTTGCTTTATTTAGCCAGGAACTCATTTACAAAAGACAGCTAAGAAAATGCCTACTGATAAAAATCAGTTTCACATTAACTCATGTGTGGACCTGAAGGTGGACTCAGCAAAGAAACATTAAGTGGAATATTACTCTAAAATGACATGGTTTACAATATATAGAATGGAAGATAACAGGTAACTTATGAAACCATCTGAGAGGATCCACCTCATTATTAGATTAAGCAACATGGTTTTTGGCTTGGGAAATATCTTAGAATGTAAAGTGCTGCGCAGAGAGCCTGAGGACCAGAATTTAGATCCTCAGCCACAGATAAAAATGGCCAGACCTAGTGGCACATGCATACAATCCCCAGCTGGGGTGGTAGTGTCAGGGCATCCTCAGACATTGCTGGCGAGCTAGTCTTTCCTGATAAATAAACTCCAGGTTCACTGAGAGACCCTGTCTCAAAAAAATAAGATGGTAAAGGAAATAAGGTGGTAAAGGAAAACACACACACACACACACACACACACACACACACACACACACATGCACATTCATGTAAACATAGTTTTAACATCACATAATACACCACACACTCACCATACACACACACACACGGACATGTGTACATATTATGTACACATGATTATAACACCCCCCACATACATGGATGTACATGCACACATAAACTTGGTTATAACACCACATACATACACACACAAACACAAATACGCACACATGGATGTGCATGCACATTCATGTAAACATGGTTATAACACTATATAATACACCACACACTCACTATATACACACATACACACACATACATGGATGTAGATTCATGTAAACATGGTCATAACACAATATACACACTCATATAACATGACTTTTGGCCTATTAAGTCTCTGAGCCCATTTTACCTCTCTGATGTTTAAATAGTGAAGCCCCAGAAGCCATGGTACTAGCAAGAATGTGTTTAGAACCAAAAGCAATCACACAAAAAGCAGTAAGTGTATATTTGATAAAAGCTATTTTCTCTAGCATCATTCACCTGGAAACAGGTGTAATAGCATGAGCAGCCTGTGGTACCCACTACCCTGTCATCCCCTAGATGTGGAGAATTCTACAGGAGGCTTTCATCTAATAGATCAGTGCAGGTCAAATCCAGAAATCTCTTACATAAACTGCCACAGTTTGCTTGCTCTGAAGCTCTGGGAAGAGACTTTCATAGGATGGGATTTTAAATATTAGAGAGTTTTCACTTGCAAGTAAGACCAGGTCAGCACTCATTTTTGTTAGTGTTGTTTGTTTGTTTTCTGAAACTGCTTAGGTGCAGTAATTGAGGACATAAGAGTGATGTCATAAAGGGCAGCTCTGTGGAAGAGGGTTAGAAGTAACACTACGACTTCTACTTTAAAGGACATAGAAGGCTTTCTTTGTAGAGTTACCAGGATGGAAGAGTACATGGAGACAACCTCGCCCTCATCTGGGAATGTCGAAATCAGAAGGTGGGAACCCATAACAACAAAGTTCTTACTTTTATCTCTCTCTGCCACAACCCTTCTCTCGCAGTCATCTCAGTCTATGAACCAATGTGGTCGTAACATAATGAGGAAGAGTCATGGATTTTACAATTTTCCAAGTATTTTTATAATCTGATTATGTTGAGATGTGTCTGAAGCTGCAGAAACCCGAGGCAGGAGGCTTGGTTGGCTGAATGCTCACCATACCACCCTTGACACAGGGTTATCCAAAACCTCAATAAGTGTCTATGATGTCTGGACAACATTACTTACATATATAATAAGGACCGACTAACAGATATACGTGAGATATCAAATATGGCTCTTCTTTGGGGTATGTATTAAGATAGTACCTCAAGATAGCATTGTTTGTGACATTTAGAAGCCAGGTATATACCGCACTAGCAATAGACACCAGAACAATTCTACCATGGCAGGAAAGTGCTTGAGAGCTTCAACACATCCTTATTATTTTTAATATTCTTCTTTAACAGATGAGTAAGTCCTTTGCACATTCTTCAACGTTGGTTGAAGTGGCAGCAAAGTGCCATGGCCCAAGGGAGTCCTGGGCAGCATTCTAAGGTTCCTGCTCTTGGAGTGAGTGAGTTTCTTCAATAAAGAAGTTAGACATGTTACTGATACAGACCGGCCTGCCAGACTCTGCCTGCCAGTCTCTGTAGACTCAGGCTGTAACCATTCACAATCGCTATCGAGGATTTTAATGCATCAGACATATTTTTTTCTAGGAATGTTTTTGGAGACTACTATCGTGTATTTCATTCTGAGGGTCTAACTCTACTAGATATGTGGGTGGCCACATTTAGGCATTCAGTTGCTTTACTCTCCTATGTGTTTACAGATGCTCAGATAGTCCTCAAGGGTCACCAGGGTAGTGGTGTGGTATCAAGAGACAGGTATCACACTTTATCTAGGAGACCTGGGATTCCCATGTGCTCCAATTTGGGGGTCTCTCTGCTTCAGATAATCAAAGCCATGTGTCTGAGATGCTGACTCTACCTTCCAGGCAGAGTGTGGTTTGGGAATAAAACTATAAAGCAATTTTTTTTTTCTGCATGTCATTGTGTCTCTGTGATTATAACAAGCTATTGTCAGTATTTTGTGGGGAGTATTTACTGTACTTTCAGTGCCTCTAAAACTAAAGACTCCAAAGCCTCTGGGATTGGTGCTTGGTACCCTGCCTAAATTTAATTGACTGCTAATTGTCATTTGGCTAGAATTAGAGACTCAGAGAGAATGGAGATTATCCCACAACAATTCGAGTGTATTTCACATCAAATTAGGACTGATTCTCAGAGTTTTTTCTCTTGTGAAGTCTCTTTCTCTATCTTACGATTTTGCCAGTCTTCCAGGAGTTATCACAAAACAAGATATCAAAGCCTGAAACCATTTGGTTTCGTTATTTCTGGAAATATCATTTAGTTTTTGATGGAAATTCATAGACTAGAAAAGTCCCTTGTCAGGCATTGACACGGCTGAAGGGGTCAGTGAAGGGCTGAGAGGAACTTCTGACTTTTGGTTCTGGAGAGCCCACCCAACCTGAGATCCCACAGTTGAGGCTTCAACTCCTTCTCAAACTTTTCTGTCTGTTCTTGATGTACATTGTTAACATGTACTGTCTAAGCTCCATCCCGCAGTTACCTGGCAATAGTCAGGTAGGCCTGGCCCACTATAAAAGGGGCTGCTTGCACCGGGGCAGTGGTGGTGCACGCCTTTAATCCCAGCACTTGGGAGGCAGAGGCAGACGGATTTCTGAGTTCGAGGGTAGCCTGATCTACAGAGTGAGTTCCAGGACAGCCAGGGCTACTCAGAGAAACCCTGTCTCAAAAAACCCAAAAAGAAAAAAAAAGGGGGGGTGCCGCTTGCCCCTCCTCGCTCTCTTACTTACTCTTGCTTCCCTCTTGCCCTCTTGGATTCTTTCCTTTCCCCCTCCCTTCCCTATTCCCTTTCCCTTCTCTCCATGGGTTCATGGCCAGCCTTTACTTTTCTATTCTTTCTCTCTCTGCCTTTCTCTGCCTCTACTACCCTGTTAACTCACCTCCCCATGCCCTGACTAAACTCTATTCTGTA
>JADRCC010580165.1:13279-23783 GCA_019843855.1 Hylomyscus alleni
CTCTTACTTACTCTTGCTTCCCTCTTGCCCTCTTGGATTCTTTCCTTTCCCCCTCCCTTCCCTATTCCCTTTCCCTTCTCTCCATGGGTTCATGGCCAGCCTTTACTTTTCTATTCTTTCTCTCTCTGCCTTTCTCTGCCTCTACTACCCTGTTAACTCACCTCCCCATGCCCTGACTAAACTCTATTCTGTACTATAGAATAGTGGCTGGTCCCTCCGGAGAAGGGATGTCTCAGCATGGGTCAGCTCAGACATCCCCTTCCCCTGTACCTCGCCATACCCTTCCATAGATGGTCAAAGTCAGCTACACCCCCATAGAACATACCCCCTTTCTCTTTCTCTTTTTATAAACACATCACACATTGCTTCTTAGAGATGCAGGGACAAGTTGGCTTCCTTTCGATGAAACATTTAGTTCCCTAAAACTTCTTCAGAAATGAAGAGTTTATCTTTAAGGTTATCTCATAATGTGGCATCTTTGGACAACCTGATGGATGCAAGAATTTTACTTGCCACAGAGCAGCTTCTGGGCATCTAAATGTATCTCCTGTTGGGGTATTTGTATTTAAATAGTACTAAACAAAATGGTTCATAAATAATTAAAGGCATCCACCTCCACAACTGCTGTGTGCTTTAGATCTTTATCATTCTCCAGAGGGATCACCAGACTACACGGACATGAAGTTTTAGGAACTGGAATCACAGACATGCACTTAAGAGCTCAGTAACAAAGGCAGTATTGTAGCTGCAAAGCAGTAGCTCAATGGAAATCAAAAAGGTCAGTTGTGATTCTCTGCAAGGAACTGAATTGCTAGCTAAGCTAGCCTGCAGGTGCTGCAGTATGGGGAAAGGGGTTGTTTTGAAGATGGAAGGTCGGGTTTTCCCAGGGAAATAAGCATCCTGTAGAGCAGTGGTTTTTGACATTCCTAAGGCTATGACCCTGTGACACAGTTCCTTATATTGTGTTGACTCCTAACCATATAATTATTTACTACTTCATAACTGTAATTTTGCTACGGTCATTAATCAATATGTAAATACTTGTTTTTCTTGATGGTTATAGGTGACCCCTGTGAAAAGTTCATTCCGTCCCAAAAGGGGTCTGTGACCTACAGGTTGAGAAGCATTGTTTTAGAGTTTCCTTAGTTTTGTTCTTTAATATCAATAAATGATTGAAATGGTATCTAATACTCTGATATACATCTTTAAAAGAAAATTTCAATTTAGTGAGCTATAAATTCTAATGCAGTTATATATGTATGTGGACACACACACACACACACACACACACACACACACACACACACACACATACACACGTTCCATCTGGGTTTAATTTCAGCACTCCAGAGTACAGGCAAGAGAATCAGAAGTTCAAGGCCAACCTCACCTACACCTGAATAATACACCTGATGCATTATTTAGGGTTTCTATTCCTGCACAAACATCATGACCAAGAAGCAAGTGGGGAGGAAAGGGTTTATTTAGCTTACTTTCCACACTGCTGTTGATCACCGGAGGACTGGAACTCAAGCAGGTCAGGAAGCAGGAGCTGATGCATAGGCCATGCCAAGATGTTCCTTACTGGCTTGCTTTCCCTGGCTTGCTCAATCTGCTCTCTTATAGAACCCAAGGCTTCCAGCCCATGGAAGGCACCACCCACAAGGGGCCCTACCCCCTTGATCACTAATTGAGAAAATGCCACAGCTGGATCTCATGGAGGCACTTCCCCAACTGAAGCTCCCTTCTCTGTGATAACTCTAGCCTGTGTCAAGATGGCATACAAAGCCAGCCAGTACACCTACATATCAAGATCAAGGTCACCTGAGATACTCTATTAAATCTGGAATGAATTAGAAGAAAAATAAGCATTGTTTAGCTACCATCAAAGCACAATTTAGCTAGCTACAGAATTTCATGCATTCACATCATTTGATAGTAACTTCCATGGTAACATATATAATGGAATTTATACAGATTATGATGGATTTTTACAGGGTTTTTTTTTTGATAGTAAGTTGGCCACTACTATTTTGCTTCAATGAGGAAGATTTTGAATATGTTAAATATTAGTTTGGTTTAGATGCTATTTCATGCTTTCCTTAGGGAGATGAAATAGTTTGGCTAGGTTACACACAGGCTTGTGTTTTAATTTCTGTAATTCATAGTAAAATTTGAATGTGCATTGTAATCACTTAAATGCTACTGAAGGGCTGTTGATGTAGAACTTTTTCCATGTAAATCTATAACTAATGATGCTTAAATCCCATTTCTCTAACAATATGTAAGAATAAAATAATGCTTTTGATTATATGTATTATTCAGGCTAGTGCAAGCACTAATAAGCTATTTTTTTCTGTATCTTAGTGCCTCTTCTTTCTTGTTTTTAAATCTCCCCTGTGTTTGCATTTACATCAATACTACTTTAATAAAGACTATACTTGTGGAATTCATATTTGCTGTTTTTAAGTTATCTGTATAACTTATTTAGTGGCTTTAGTATCAACAAAATCTAAAACATGTACTTTCTCAAGTACTCACATAGTCAGGCAATCGAAGAGTTGTATGCTTATTGCCCTCAGAAAGTGGAATAATTTAAAAAACAGTTGAAAAGGGTCACAGAGATGGCTTGTTCTTCAAGCCTAGAACCCATGCAAAAAGTCTGGCATTTTGCATGTTACCTGCCATCCCAAGCGTTCTTGGTAGTGGGGACATAAGGATTTTCATGCTTTCTATGTGACAACCTAGTTTAAGAATTAGTGAGAGATCCTTTCTCCAGGCTGTAAAATGGAAGGTGATAGAGTGGGATTGAGCTTTTTCTTCTAGATATGTTTGGGACAAGTGCACAGACAAACATACACATGGGCCACATATACATGATACAAATGTACACAAACAGTGAAAAGGAAAATTTCTATTCATTAAGAAAGCTAAGCTGAATGTCTGTCAGTGGTGTTCAGTATGGCTCCTATATCTTATTAAGATGAAAGAGTCCTCAAATTTCTTTATCAAGTGTAAAGTGGAAAATGCTAAGTCTGTTTACTGTAGTCTGTTGCTTACATGAAATGTATGTCTGATTGTCCATGCCTAAAAATGCAAGTGATAATTAAAATATTGCACTATTGATGCCTACTCCACAGAGGATACATGGGCTGAGTCCCTGGCCAGGAAAGTCATAGAATTTTGATAGAGACATATCACCCATTTGTATTTTTCAAGATGTTGACTTTCGTACCATATGTACATCCTGACTTTTCACAAATTAAACAATGTAAACATGAATAGAGAAAGAGCCAAAAAAAAAAAAAAAAAAAAAACCAAGAAAAAAAACCCCCCAAAAACGTAGGAACCCAGGAAGGAACAATGGTAACAAACACTTCATGATAACATTCACTCAAAAGGCAGAATCTTATACAATTGGTATATGGTAAGCTGGTATTTGCATTAAAGATCAGATTAAAATTTTCATTTATCTCTTCAATGATAGTGAAGTAATTCCTCTGTAACATAGTTCAATATATAATTTCTAGCCTTATGCAAATTAGTTAATACAAATTCAGTCATTTGGATTCATCTTCTACATGCAGGACCAATAGCCACAGGTAGAGTTGCTCCATAGAAAACATGTCTTATGAGTTTACCTGATTTCAATTTCATGAAGGTTTTTAGATGCTCAGGGCCCTAACACTAGGAAAACACTAGTGGGTGAGAAAGTTTGTCTGAGAAAGAGTAGAGTGTTTTCAATACCACACAAATTATACATTAATTCTAATTAATTATGTGTCTGACTACCTCTTCTCTTCTTGAATTCATTCTATCATGTACAACATGCTTTGTTTTTAACCCAAGAAAAGAAAGCTACCCTGTGATACTAAAGTGATGATAAAAAAAAAAAATCACAATTTCAATTAAGAATCCATTCAAGACTTGGCTATCTCAAATTTTTTAAACAAAGGAACAGCATGCCTCACACACTCAGAGCCAGAGCGACTGATATTAAGTAAAATGTGGATTGCATCTTAGTGCTCAGACAGCCACAGGAAGGGAGGTGGCCGAAGCAGATGTGGGACCACTTTGCAGTCCCAGCATGACAGGCTGAAGTGAACTGCAGGCTTATAGTGGCATCAGGCACATATGAGGGAGGTCTCTTAAGAACAGTGATGACAGTGACAGAGCTGACAAAGTCTCAGAAGATAATGGGCAGCAATGCTATTGTCCTGTGTACTGACTGCGGATGCACATCTCAAAGAAAATGGGCAACAAAATTCACTCTTCTGCACATCGACTACGGATGCACATCTCAATTTATTTTCCAATCATATTAAATTCCTCCTGAGATAAATGTTTTTTAAATTCTTCAAATAACTCTACAATATGTGTCATCTTTATTTGGAGCAGCCTAAGCTTAGGCTATAAAAACTTGCCTATAGTTTTGGAAGGGGATAAAAAGGTGTGTGTTGCCACAAAGTCTTAGCTGTATATATGTGAGGGGCAGTCTCTCATACCCTCAAGAAAACGTTCCTGAATGAATCATTTACTTGAAATGGTATTTAATCATAAGGTACACACACACACACACACACACACACACACACACACACACACACACTTATACATATTTCTATACATGAATATTGAGGCAGATGAGAAAAAGCTTTTTCCTGTACAGCTTATCAGTAGTGTGCATTAGCCCACCTACTCTGACAGATATCTAGTGACTAAGCAGTTTAAATCAGGCAGAACCAAAAACTACCCAACCAAACTCTCCCAAAAGGGGAGACATTCCTTTAGCACAAAACCATGACTAGTCTATTTTCAGAAGGCATGGTTCACTCCATGATTAAAGATAGCTTAATATCATAATCTTAGAATGAAATGCATCATTTTTAAGTGTAATCTCATCAAATCATGAGTCATACATCTTACATTCTGCTTAAACTTTTAAAGGGACACTACTTATCACTTTCCTGCCCAAACTTTTAATTTATAAAAAATATAAATTTATTCTTCAATTTTATTTGTTAAGTAACTACCTAACTTCTGACAGTGTGCTGAATTAACATTGCTATCAAAGGGATTTTCTGGAGGACTGTCATAAAATTGATTCCATTTCCTTTTTTCTTATGCTCACCTGCCTGTATAATTTGGCAATTTTCATAAAACTTTTCATTAAAAAATATTTATCATAAACTCATGTTTATGATTCACTCCATGCCATCTGATATGCTTTGTGAGCCATGGTCAACTTGGAGTGAAAGAAAAGATGTATTAAGACATATATTACTGTCCTGAATTGAGACAAAAGAGGCACCACCTATGTTGGAGCTGCTGCCAACTCTTTAGGCCTACAGGGTACCTCAGTCACCTTGGTCCCTATATCACCACACTGGAATGCAAAAATGTCAGGTGTAGCATACAAATCACAACTAAAACTCACAAATCAGTCAGATGCTGCCAAAGATATACTTTGTTCTTCAAGAAGACTATAGCACCCTCCAAGCAAGCACCTGTTCTCTTTTGTCATGCACCACTGTCACCTGCTTCAGTAAACACTAGAGAGCCATGTGTTTTCCAACTCAGCAGGCAAAATGTGCAAGCATGCCTGCATATCTTACCTAGATTTTGTGTTACAATTAATTTGTTTCCAAACATTCCTTAATAATTAAATTATTATTATAATTTAATGCTTTCCTCTAATATTGGGACAGTTGTTCCAAAACATGGCAGAAGCAAAAGCCTATCTCTTGGAATGAAATATAGACTTCAAATACCAAGCTCCATGATCTTCTCTGGCCATGTTCCCAACCTTGCAAGTAGAAGATGGGAAAGCAAAGGAGATGTACAGAGTTGGGCCAAGAAATAGAACACCCATAGTTGTAAAACTTCTCACATCCTGTCTTTGTCTCTAGAAGGTATTGATGAGGAGGCTAGTGAGTAGAATCCAGTGGAAGGTGAGGATGAGATACAGACACCGTGAGATCTTGTGTCCTTGGTTTTAATGTTCTCTCTCTCTCTCTCTCTCTCTCATTATTTTTTTTTCTTCTACCTTTTTACTCTCTCCCTCGAGTTAAATTCCCCATATTAAAAAACACATAAAATATAAATAAGACTTAAGTAGAAATATGTTTCTATTTTTATTTGTAGACCAATAATGGGAAGTAGATTATAAAAGTCACTCTGCCAGGAAAGTCACATTATTACTGTGAACAGGAGCTTTGCCCTGTACCTATGGCTGATGATTTCTGTACTCTAGTAACAAGTGTACTCTTGTAAATATTACCAAATAAACAATTTGATGAATAAAGATATTAGAGGGGGAAATAGAATCTAGAATATCCCACTGCAGCTTATAAAGGTTTTCTTATCAGTCAATGGAAAGGAGCAGTTTATTTTCTCAGCAGGTTTCATTCATTATGAATCTCCCTTGTTCAATCTGATTCAATCGCGCTATCTCCCTACATCAAGGTTAATACAAATAATTTGCATTAGCATGCTTGGCAAGAGTCTCCTTACCTTTACCTTACCTTCTTTTCTGTTTCTTTTATAGCTCTTAAATGAATACTTAAAAATGTACTTACTATAAATGAAGGGGAACTGAACACAGTAGAAACAGAGCATGGCTTTCCTCAGCCTCCACTGAATCTGCAGTTTTCTCTTCACTGCATGGATGGGAGGATATGCTTTTAATACTGCACATACAGTTCAGGAAATAATCAAAGCCAAACTGTAAGTAACAGATGCTCTATAAGACCCAGCCAGGATGTTGCCATGTCTAACCTCTAAATTTGATCAAACAATCATGCAAATAAGTGAGTCAGATTGTGAGAAATGAAAGAGAGAAGTTCAGGACAGGAGATAAGAGCCTTTAGTCAGGCCTTGAGCTCCAAGGTAGACCAGAGGGAAGCATGAAGAGCCTAAACTTATCATTATAGTTCTTCTCTGCCTTGGTCTGTGGAATTCCATCTTCAGATTCTCATGACAGTCTTGTTAATAGTCCATCATTAGGCACCTTCCATACTGCAGAATCTTGGGTAGGCTTATGGCTGTGCAGCATGTGAGAATCTCATCATCCCTCAGTGAGAGAATTGGTCTTTCATTGCATATGGGATCAATCCCTTGTCACTAGTTCCTGATGCTTAAGCAAGAGGAGGGGGGAGTAATTTGTTTTCTATGGGATGAGGAAGGAATGGTTAATGGATGCAGTTGAATGAGGAGGAGAGACAGTTTCCTTAGTGTTAAGATGTTTATACTTCTGTCAATAACCAGTTATCCTTGACTCTCTAAGAAGCCATCATGAAACTCATTGGATCAAGAGACAAGTCATGAAAGGGGCTAGTTAGGAGAAGAAATTAACATGGAAGTAGAAGGGGCAAATTAGGAAAGAGAAGAAAATGAGAAGGTCTGTGGGGGAATAAAAGGATTGTGGGGGATGGTTATTTAGACATACATTATATTACCTGTATGAAAGTCACATTAAAACCTATCCTGTGTACTTAATGGGAGCCTTTAAAAGTACTAAATATGCTGTTAAAGAACAGAGGATAAAGGAAGGCAGCAAGCTACACAGAAACAACAAGCAGCAAGGCTCAAGGGGATGCTGATCTCACATCTGGACAGTCTCTACTTTGGACCTTTCAGTGTGGAAGCTTGAAACATTGTATGTGCTGCCATCATGCCCCAGCAGCTGAAACTGGGGAAGAATTAAAGAGATATAGATGTGCAAACACCTGGCATATTATAGTGACAACATCTCTACTTCAGATGATTGTGTAAAGTGTAAAAACATAACTGAGAAGCAATGAGAACATGGTGTTTGCAGTACATGAGGGTAATAACTAGTAATTACAAAATGTATATGGAATGATCAAGTCAGGGTTCCTTGGAGACTCAGATACAACACACTGCATTTAGCATTTGGAACTACAGGTCATGAGTGCTGATGTAAAATACTCAGGTGATAACATGGGCTGTTATTTATCTTAATTTTGTATTGACACTGAGTCTTTGCCTACAGTTGTTGACTCTTCTAACAATTGTTAAATAAATCAAATCTATTTTAAGTAAAAGTCCTTCAGAAATCAGTCCATGAGAGAAAAGCCACACAGGCAATTTTGAAGACAGTGCTAAGTTGAGTATGTTTTCCATGCAAAGACAAAAATCAAGAGTTGTAGAGAAGCTTGCCAAAGCTCACAAGGGGATTAAAAAAACTCACTGGGGGAAGATGCCTGTCTAGTGACTTCTGATCCTGCATTCTAAGTCTATTGTCTTGGAAATGTGTGTTCTCAGCAGGGGTTCATGGCCAATAACATAAAAGGCCATGGATAGAATCTTAATACAATTGAAAAGCAAACTGGCATAGGGCAGGTTATCTGTGATGGAATAAAAAGAAAATTCATTAGCTCCTTAAGTTGTGTGTGTGTGTGTGTGTGTGTGTGTGTGTGTGTGTGTACCTCTATACACAGTGCACATGCACACATAGACCTAGAGGTGCAAGCTAACATTAAAATCCACATCTATGCTTGGGATGCTGTCCAGTGGTATATGCCTGCCTAGCATATACAAAACTCTGTGTTCAGTTGTCAGCATTGCAAAGTGATATCCTCTTGGTGATGAATGATAATTCATGGTTATTCTATTATTTCATAAGTGGTATTGAAGATGGCATTTGTAATCCAAATATAAAGACCAGGACAGGACAAGAACAAGACAGAAGAACTGTGAGATCTAGTGGAATCCACATAGAGTAATCAGAGGAAAAAGGCAGAATGCAAATTACACTGAAATATTTCCTTAAAAATAAAATCAAATGAAAAGTTAAGGTGTAGAAAAACTCAAGCTTATTTTTTCACACATTCAGAAAAGTACTCTGATGTGCTAAAATGTCAGTGAAGATAGAGAAAAGAGGAGACCAAATCTGTTCTTACCCAGAAGAGGAACAGAAATATTATTCACAGGAAGACTTTGTTAATGTATATGATACTGTAAAGGGTTTTTGCAAGAAACTTGGTAAACTACATAAAATGCTTGACTCTCTAAAAAAGAAAATTAATACAAATAGGAGAGAAAATACTAAAGGGAAAAAAGGGTAAAATGTGTCACACAGGCCGATGACACTGATAATTGGACTTTTGATGCTATTAAGTAACTTTCTCTTGGCATTAGAGGGAGATGGACTACAGATGCCAGGTGTTATTAACATGACACACAGATGTAAAAACCCTGCAACACTGTCTCTGAAAGGAGCAGAGAGGCACGAAGAGATAAACAGCTACCCAGGTTCCCACCTCCATGGTGCATGCACCTGCCCCATAATGCAGACAGTTGAAGCTGCTGGAAGGAGCGAGCTCCCCTCTTTATAGTAAGCTGTGCAGAAAGAATTAGCATGCCAACAAACACATGACCCCATTCACAGAGCAAATGGCATCTGTGTGCTGGCTTTTAGAGAAAGCTGAATGTACTTACCAATATAGTAAGTGAACATGAATGTGTGTTTTTATAATGTTCGATTAGGAGATTATCCTGGGTTCTAGAATGACACTCTAATACATCCTAGGCAAGGCCAATATGGGTACAGGTTTATACTGAAAACAACACAATACAATTGAAAACAACTCGAAGGACAAATTAAAAACTTATAACAGGATTATCTTGGAGTACATATATAATAAGTCTATAAACTACATAGGAAAATAGACTAGAAACATAAAAATAGTCAGCCATGATTAAAGAGGACGTATGAACAGTATTACAGCTAGTTAGCTGTTTAATGCAGCTGATTAAAAAAATTTAAAATATTAAGTAAAAAGAAATAGCAGTAAGGTACCATTTCTTGTTTGTTTGTTTTGTTTTTGTTTTTCGAGACAGGGTTTCTCTGTATAGCCCTGGCTGTCCTGGAACTCACTCTGTAGACCAGGCTGGCCTCAAACTCAGAAATTCGCCTGCCTCTGCCTCCCAAGTGCTGGGATTAAAGGCGTGCGCCACCACTGCCCGGCTTGTAAGGTACCATTTCTAAATATCATATAGCACAGGAGGAATAGAAGTCAGTGCTCAAGAAGATGGGGTACTGTTTTCAGAGATCACAAAGCAGAAGGAGGAGTACTAGCCAGTGCCAAAGAAGATGGAGGAACCAGTAGGATGTTCATTCATTTTCATTATATTTTTTTTTTCATACAATATATTTTGGTCATTTTCCCTCCCCTAATTCCTCCCAGGTCCTCCCCACTTCCATACCCACCCACCACTGTTCTTTCTTCCTCTCTTAAAAAATATAAACCAGAACAAAAACTAACACAAAAACACTCAAATATAAATGAAAACAACAACCAAAGCCCCCCAAGCAAAAACAAAACATAGGTTCTTACAGGTCTATCTGTCTGGAACTGCAGATTCCAAGCTCTGATGTCATACCACACCTTCAAAAACAGATGTTTAACACTTCAGGAGCAAACCAGAGAATGTCACCTCAGGTCTTGACAAATGGCTGCTATGCTTTCTCTCATGAGCA
>JADRCC010580168.1:0-15771 GCA_019843855.1 Hylomyscus alleni
GTCTAAATCTAATTATTATTATTCTTGAAGCATCATCCAAAATATTCTTTAGTATATGACACTTAAACTAAAGTGATGCAATATGCAGTTCCAGTTATCCTTGGGTGACCTAGAATTCGTAGGTGTCTTGGGTGGGCCTTGAATACTGTCCTCTTTCTGCCTTAGAGACAAGACCCTGTATCTTGGAATAAAACCTTCGAGGATATTTCCAGAAGTGTGCTGGAGACCAGATACACCCTGTTGCCATATCTCTACACCTTGATGTACAAGGCCCACATGGAGGGCAGCACAGTTGTGCGGCCTCTTCTCCACGAGTGAGTGTGCAGCAGGACTCCTGTTGTTCAGTGGGCATCTTACTTATCATGTCAGATGGCAGTGGATCCAAACAATTTTCCACACTGAGGCAACAAGTCAACATTAGTATGAATGCTCCTGACAGAGTATCTTTATTGCTCCTTAGAATTCAGTGTCATAGGCAACACTTGTGTTTGGTGTAAGGCATTTACTGATCTCAGGGAAGGAAACCACTGAGCCCAAGATTTCTTTCTTTTGTGACCCTACAAAAAGTTTTCTATTGATGTAGGAGTTTTATTGTGTGGACTTGACCAGATCATGTTTGTATAAGCTAAATGGACATGGCAGGGAGAGATGGTCAGGAAACCTCCTTTGCATTACAGTGTGGAGATGGAAGATGCTTTGTAGCAGATGATGTGTGTCTGAAGTTTGGAGAATATGCCAAGTGGGACATTGGTTCTATGTGCTCCTTATGAGTCTCATAATACGTAGAGAATTCAGAGGATTAGGTGGCATCTGAACTGGAGCATTTCTTCAGAGACCTACTCTGAGGTTACACTGGGTTCAGACTGGTGCCTTCATTTCTGCTTTTAGGTTTCTGGCAGACCAGGAGACCTGGAACATTGACAAACAGTTCCTGTTGGGGCCTGCCTTCCTAGTCAGCCCTGTGTTGGAGCTTGTGAGTATGGAGGGATGGGCTGTATGACTGGAGTTTCATGGGGTTTGGAGAGAGGAATCTTGAGTGATGATTGCTTATTCTATTTGCATCTTCTGGTACTTCTGAGCTAAATTCTACATACAATTGTTCTGTCTTTAAAGCTTTTAATGCCAGCCTAACAATTCTAGCTGCCAAGATAGTTGAGAGAGGAGGAATAACCTTGTCAAGTATTTAAGAATATAATCATTTGCTCAAGCATGGAGAGTAAAGTGTGGAAAATATAATGATTCATTACTTTTTGTTATTCTTAACTAAACCTAACTGGAGAAACATGTACAGTAATATGTGTCATCTTCTCTTTTTTTTCTCTTTAATTAGTTCTCCTTTTCGGAGATTAAATTATAATTACGTATTACCTCCTCTCTTTGTGTCATCTATTGATACTTATCTCCCTTCTTCTATACATGGTCTTGAAGCCAAAAATTAGTTTTCTTGCTCTGTGTATATTTTTTAAAATAAAACAATGAGATAATTAATACATCCTGCATCCTTTTAAGCCTGAGTAATTTTCTTCTGCTCTATAGTCAACATTTCCAAATGTTTTCTAAATAGGGAGGAGACAAAAATATCTATAAGAAAATGGTTATTGTTTTTCGCTGAAGTCCTGTAACCCAAGGGGCATTATTGAAAGCATCTATTTTTTGTAGGTTAATTTATGTTGTTGGAAAAGGAACATCATTTTTGTCTCCATAAGAATGATAATGTGATTTTGTCTAAATGGGTTAACCTTGTTATTATTTTAACTCTTCCCCAATGTATAGTGGTCACCGTGTCTTAGATAACTGAGTCCACTGCCCACACTTCCTTTGTATTTTATTTCAGAATGCCAGAAATGTCACTGCCTATTTCCCTAAAGCCCAGTGGTACGATTATTACACGGTAAGCTTTTCCATATATATTTTTTCCATATATATATATATATATATATATATATATATATATATATATTCCAGAAGGTGGTAGCATCCATTGTGTTTGGATATGATAGATATCAAGCTTAGTGCCACTTCTGGAAATCACCTCGTGTAGTCTTGGTTGGCCACTTTATCTTTGTGTACTGATGTAATAAGTTCTAAGCATGAGCATTTGTCCTTCATGCAATCCTTCTGAAGGGACAAACAAAGCATCTCACTGGTGCCAGGCTTGCTAGGAATCTTCTATACATAGTTAATGAGGAAATGTTCCCTGGATTGGCTAATTTTATTAATGGTGTTAAAATAAGTGGCAGTTTCAGATAAAGTGGAGGTAACTTATATGGCCAGCAAAGCAAAAATGAATTGAGCAAGTTTTACAAAGAAATTCAACTTACGTCACTTATTTTTAGATTTTTAATGTATAAGAAGACAGCTAGATGCACTTATAAGACTACTACTCACACTAAAGCTACAGTGTTCAAATACCTAGCAAGGGACAATTTCAGTGTTCACTGGTCATTGTATGATGGACTTATGGGGCTGCTAGTGCCCTCTAGTGAACAGATACCAGCACTGCACAGCTCTACATCCAAAAGCCATTCTTGTGAGAGCAGCCTCACAAGAATTATCTATCACTAGGTATCAATGGAACCAACACTAAGAAGAAGGAGACCCTACTGTATTTGAGGTATGGAGGAAGTTTTGAGGTCATGTACCAGGTCAGCCTGTACAGCACATAAGAAGGACAAGAGAAAAGTATGATTGAGGGATGAAAAGTTGGGTAGATTGTGATTGGGATATGTAAACAATTCTAGTTAGTAGGCATTTCCAAAGAAGCAGGAGTCAGAAGTGTTAGTTATCTGATAGATGTATGAGCAAGAGAGTGAGAAGCAATGGCCAATCAGTGGCCTCTTGATGAAAGAAAAGGTCTAAAATTGCCCCTGAAGAGAATGTTTCAGGGGCTAAAAAGGATTAGCAACACTTTCCAAGGCCCCCTCCCTAGCTTGGACACAGTGTAGGGTAAGATTGGTTGGGATTTACAGGAAGACATCATCAAGCCAGTTGTAACCCTCCCATTTTTTCCCTGTGTCCCGCCAAGGCCAGGCATTTTCATAGAATCTTAATTATTTATATACCAAAAGCTTCCCCCCTCTCCACATCAACCCCTCACAGAGGCCCTTCCCTCATCCTACACCTTTCCCTTTCTCTTCCCCTTCTATTATGAGAGGGCAGGCCCCTCCTGGATATCCCTCACCTTGGCAAATCATGTCTATGCAAGATTAGGTTCATTTTCTCCCACTGAGACTATTTAAGGCAGCACTGTTGGGGAGCAGAATCCATAGTCAGACTACAACTTTAGGGACAGCCCCTGTTCCAGTTGTTGCGGTGACCCACCTAGAGACTGCTGCACATCTGCTACAGGTGTGCCAGGGGCCTCCGTCCAGCCCATGTAGGTTCTTGGTTGGTGGTTCAGTCTCTGAGAGCTACCAGAGATCCAGGTTATTTGACTCAGTTGGTCTTCCTATGGAGTTCCTTTCTCACAGGATCTTAAACTTTAAATTCAGCAGCTTCAGCACAGCAGAGGAGCACAAATTATGACAATGACCTTTGTTGAATGGTAGTGACCAGTTGAATTGTGCAGGTCTGCTTGGGTACACTGCTCAGGGAGTTGTGCGTTCTTTATCTTATCATCTCTTCTCCTGCCACAGGGTGCAGACATTAATTCAACAGGTTGGACAACCTTGCCAGCCCCTCTTGAACACATTAATCTTCATGTCCGAGGGGGCTACATCTTGCCATGGCAACAACCTGCCCTGAACACAAACTTAAGGTGAGTAAAAGCACTGGGGCTCTGTTTTGCATACTGGTGAGCATATTGCTTTTTGATGAAATGCCACATTTACTTCAACCATGACTCTAAAGGTCAAAGTAGTTTTCTAAACAAGCTTTTATTTCTGCTCTATGTGCATTATGCTTTCCACAATAGGACATTTTGTCGACATCTGTTGACAGTGTGTGCTAAAGCAGCAGGTGGAGTGTAGTGAGAAAGGATGTGTCTGCCCCACTTCTATCTCTGTCTGTTTCTGTCTGTCTCTGTCTTTGTCTCCATATCCCCCTCTGTCTGTGTGTATGTTTCTCCCTCTTGTGTGTGTGTGTGTGTGTGTGCATATGTGTGGGCAAGAAGGCAGGTGATCACTCTCTTTCCTTTTATTTTTCATATCTTCTTGCTGATCTGCTGACTCAAAACTATAACCTGGTTGATTTTGAGAGAATTTCTTCCCTGTTCCACTTTAAACCTTTTCAGTTTTCAGGACTCTCACAGCTTTGATGGTGGTCAGACTCCCACATTTCTGAGGGCTGTTGCAATTTTAGTTCTGAAACCTCACATCTTGAGAAATCTACATTTTGTTGGTTCCTCTTCTGCCCATCCGTGACAGTCTGTGCCATGGTCACTGCTCTTGTCCCACTAGTTCTCATTTCTGAATTAGCTTTTCCAATCTGTCCTTCTAAAACTTTTGTTTTTTTACCTTTACTCCCACTCCCACTCAATCCTTTCTTTGTGGTGAGTCAAAATAAAAGTTCCAGAATACAAACTCAAGTGTTCCGAATATCATATTTGCTTTATAACATTTTGGTCCAAAACTATAGCCTAAACTTCTACTAAAGAGTTCCACATTGAAGCCAATGTCTTACTGAAAGAACTATTGTATTTATTTATATCAGAGAAGGATTTGTTAGAAGTGTGTAACCTGTATGCTTCTTTGACTATTCCTTGCTGCTTTAGTTATTTAAGGTTCAGACTTTGAACAATAGGTGTATAATCCAATGCTGATTTGTTTTTCCATCTCTTTTCAGTTTGAGGCTATTCTCTACACTCATATCAGCTTACCTTGGAAAAATGAAAGTTTTATTTTTCCCCATCCTTGCAATTTGAAATCCCTTATTAGTGAAAAGACCATAACATAAAGACTATATCAGGTGCTGTATACTAAACATGCTTTCTTTTCTAAGGAATATTTTACTCAGAAACAGATAAATATGGCTCACCTATGTAATGGTAACTCTGTATTTTGAGTGGAGACACTTTCACATATAGGGATGCCAGAGCATCTGTGTTTGAGACTCCCCTATTCTCCCTGTCTGCACTGTGTAATGTGAATTCAGTGCAGCATTCATTATAGCTGATGTGGTGATTCTGATGCTCACACACTCCTTTCCTGTGAGGATATTTGTTGTTGAGGTTTGAGAAATTTTTATCTTGTGACAGCAATACTGGAGAGAGTGTCTTCTAGAATTTATCCTCTGTCTCTGAAGGAAAACAGGCATCTGTGACTCATACTTTTACCAATTTGAAATTTGGTACCAATATTTCCCATAATCCTTTGAGCTCTAAAGTGTAGATGCCAGCACCTACATAATTTAAATAACTGTGGGTCTTCTGGGCAGAGGAGTTAATAATATAGCTAGCCATCATCAAATCTATAATATTACCTACTGAAATCTAATCCCAATACCTCATACATCACCTGATCTCAAGGACAGGTGGAAAATTAGGCCAGGTCAAAATAACCTACAACCAGAACATCTTTAATGGAAGAGAGAAGAAGAGAGAGAGAGAGCTCTCCAGGTACAAGGGTTCAAATAGAAAGGGCAAACCCCTCCCACAAGTCTGTGATCAACCGAGCCAATCAGAAGTCTCTGGAGTCTGTTGAGGTGGGACTTCCAGCAGGAGAGGCGTGTAGCATGCCTCAGGTCATGTAGGCCTGTCAGCAGAAAAGGGGGAGGAAACCACACTAAAGAATTATTTCTTTCATAAATCTTGTTCCCCACAGTCGGAAGAAACCCCTTGGTCTTCTCATTGCTCTGGATGAGAATAAAGAAGCAAGAGGAGAGCTGTTCTGGGATGATGGGCAGTCAAAAGGTGAGTGACTTGAGAGGGTGTGGCTGATGTAGATCTGCATCAGACTCTGTCCCTTCCCCTCTGCTGGTTATTCAGCTGTGGATGAAATCTTACCAGGCATCCTAGTAACAGATTTCAGACAAAACATTTACTTCTGGTTGTACTGATCAGAGGCCACTATTGATGAACCACCAATAGAGGGAGAACATCTCTCAGTCTTTGTTTCTCTATCTCTCTGTCTCACTTTCTGAAAGCTCTCTTTAATCAGCAATGTTTAACAACCTCTCAGCCAGGGGAGAGGGATTAAAATGTCAAGCAGCAGAATTAGAGACATACCCTGCTCCAATTGTTAGGGGACCCATAAAATGGACAAGCTTCATGTATGCTATAAATGTACATGGGTTCTAAGTCCAACCTCTGCATGCTCTTTGGTTGGTAGTTGTGTCTGAAAACCAACACGGGCCCAATTTGTTGACTCTGTAGGTCTTCTTGTGGTATCCTTGACCCCTCCAACACACTTCATCCTATCCCCCACTCTTTCACAAGACTCTGTGGGCTCCCCGATGTCTGGTTGTGGATCTGTACATCTCTGTTTCTCAACTGCTGGATGAAGCCTCTCAGCAGATAGTTATACTAGGTTCCTGTCTGCAAACCAGCAGAGTATCAATAATAGTGTCAGTGGTTAGCTTTCCCACCTTCGATGGGTCTCACGTTGGGGGCAGTCATTGATTGGCCATTCCCTCCTACTCTACACCATGTTTCTTCCTGTGCATCCTGTAGGAAGGACAAATATTTGATTGAAGGTTTGTGGGTGGTTGATATCCCCTTCCTTAAAGTGGAATCCCTGTCTGGCTGTAGGAATTTTCTATAACCTCAGCTGCTAGGAGTCTCAGCTGAAGTCACCCTAAAGGACTCCCAGAAGCCAAAGATTCCAGATCTTTGGCTAGTCCCAAAGATGCCCCTCACTGTTCTTTTCTTTCTCTTAGCCCTCTCTTGTTCCTTCCCCATACCTGATCACCATCCCTGTTCAACTCCTTACAACACTCGCCACCTAGTTCCCTCTTCCATCTACTTCCAATGTACTTAAATTCCTTTTCTGAGTGAAACCCAAGCATCCTCTCTTGGGCCCTCCTTATTACTTAATTTCTCTGGGTCTGTGGGTTGTAGCATGATTTTTCTGTACAGTATGGCTAATATCCACTTATAATGTATGCCTTTCTGGGTCTGTTTTACCTCACTCAAAATGACATTTTTCTAGTTCCACCCATTTGCCTGCAAATTTCATGATGTCATTGTTTTTAATAGCTAAATAGTGTTCCATTGTGTAAACATACCCCACATTTTCTTTATCCGTTCTTCTTTCAGTTGAGGGAGACCAAGGTTGCTTCCCATTTCTGGCTATTATGAATAAAGCTTGAGCAAGTCTCCTTGTGGTATAGTGAGGCCTTTTTTGGATATAACCAGGAGTTGTATAGCTGGGTCTTGGGGTAGAATTATTTCCAATTTTCTGAGAAACCACCAACTAAATTTCCAATGTGGCTGTTCAAGTTTCCAATCCACCAGCAATGGAGGAGTGTTCCCATTGCTCCATGTCCACTCCAGCATGTGCTATCATGTGAGATTTTTAGTCTTAGCCATTCTGGTGTATAATATTTGTACAATATAAACTATCAGAGTTATTTTGATTTGCATTTCCCTGATGACTAAGGATGTTGAACATTTCTTTAAGTGTTTCTCAGCCATTATAGTATCATCTATTGAGAATGCTCTGTTTAGTTCTATACACCATTTTTAATTAGGCTATTTGGTCTGTTTGTGTCTAATTTGGTTTCATTGGTTCTAATTTCTTGAAATATATATATTTATACATATATGTGTGTATATATATTTATACATATATATGTGTATATATTTATACATATATATGTATGTATGTATGTATATATATGTGTGTGTGTGTGTGGGTGTGTGTGTGTGTAGTATTTGTCCTGTAAAAACCATGGAAGGGAATATAGGGTAAAGTTTGTTTCACAATGTTCATGCTATTTTGATTTTAAATATGACAACAAAATCAATGTCTAATAAATTATAAAATAAATTTATATAGCTGTAATGAAGCACAGCATAGACACTTCTGGACATGTAGAAAATACAACTACTACATAGCATAGAAGTCCCATGTATAGGCATGTACCAACACAAAGAAATGAAAACAGTGTGTCCCAGATACTTAGCCTCTCATATTCACTGTGGCAGCATCTAGCAAAGATCCAGAAGCAGCCAATGTGTCTGATGGATGAAGAGAAATGATGTGTGAGTCACAGATCTGGTGAAGTGCTTGTATGTCAGGAAAAGAATGAGGAATAAGTTTCATTTTTTAATTTAATGCTTTTTGTACCTATTCACTTTACATCCCACTCCGGATCACCCCCTACAATCATTCCTCCATCCTTCACTCTTTCCTGAGTGGATATGGGTCCCCTGGGTATCCCTCACCCTGGAACTTGCAGAGCTAGGCTCATCCTCTGCCACTGTGGCCAGACAAGGCAGCCCAGCTAGAACATAGCCCACTTATAGGCAAAATCTTTTGGGATAGCCCCCATGAGGAATCAGTTTTAAGGGCAAGGTGAAACTTGTCTTCTGTGGACACCAGGACAGTCTGACATCTCTTTCTTCTTTCAGATTCTGTGGCCAAAAACGCTTACCTTTTCACTGAATTTTCTGCCACTCAAGTGAGTAGCATATTTTTTTGTGAGTATTGTGTGGGATTTGCCTGAAAATGACTATATATGATCTGTATTTACAACTTAGTTATCAATATTTACTAGAGGCAAATAATTGCTATTTATGACTTAATACATAATTATTATATCAGCTTTGTTATCAATAAGAAACAATAGTAATAAGGAAGCCAATCAACTATTATTCTAAGCAACAATTCTCTAAAAGGTCTGAGAGTTTCCCCCACTCTCTCCATTGACTTATGAAAGTAAGTTTGCATCCCCATCAACATGCTCCTAGAGACTTTCAGAGCAGCTCAGGGGTGTGGTCTAGGATATAGTGTTTGTCTGCCTAGGGAATCTACATGTTCATAACTTATTCATAATTATGCTTGGTATGTTTCAGAACCATTTGAATGTGACAGTGTCAAGTCCAAACTACAAGGATCCCAATAACCTAGAATTCCAGGAAATTAAAGTCCTTGGAACACAGGAATTCCGCAATGTTAAAGTGAAACAGAATGGGAATCTCCTTCAAATGTCTCCACAAGTCACTTACAATTCAACCCTGAAGGTAAGAATTGCTTTTGTGAGGAGGCTTTCCACAAACCTCCATCGGGTCATGATGTTACTTCTTGCTAAGGTCACATGGGTTCCTGAAGGACCAGAGGACATCTGAAGCCAGGTGAGGAGGATAGAGTATTGGAGAAGGAAGGTAAAAACAGAGATGCTGGAGCCAACATGGCTCCAGGTTTTCCCATCCTTATTCTCTTCTCTCTTATTGTTTGTTTGTTTTCTTTCTTTCTTACTGGGTGTGGGGACAGGATATGAGGAAAGGACTCTGAAAGTTTATGGCTTTTGCTCTAAGGTCTTCACCTTAGAAGGTAAAGAGAGAGATAGAGATCCTAAGACTAAATTTTACAGGGCTTTAAGTTATTTAAGTTTTACTATTCCTTTCCTTTTTGTATGTTTCATTAAGACATCATACGTTCCCTATCATATGCATTAGTAAGAAATATTTTGTGGAAAAGAGTTGATGGTGCTAACTAGCATAGATGGTAATTAGAAGGTGGTATTATCCAGATGTAATGGGATCCAGTGTTTCTGTATGATTTGTCTTCCATTCCTGCATTTCCCTAGTCCTGTGAGGAACCTCTCCTAAGTCAGTTCTCATGACTTCTCCTGAGGCTCCTCATGGAACTCAATTGCTGGATCAATACTGATTTGAGGATCTTTTAAATTTGGGTTAATCTGTCAATTGAGACACTTTATTAAATGACATATTGATCACATTTGGCATTTTATTATGACAATACATAAAGAGGGCATATATTTTACTAAGTTACATATAAGCGATTATGTGGTTTTTTTTTTTTTTTGGATCTGTGGCAAAGTATAAGCTAAAAGATATATATGTGAAAACCTGATTTGTTTAGGCCAGAAAATAAGATCTTTAACATATCATCAAAGGAACTACTTATAGTTTCCATCAGCCTGGTCAGAAATACAATTAACCTATATGGAAATATGTAAATGTATTAAGAAGGCTTCTAAACCAATATTCTTAAAATAACTGCTTTGGTCTTAATTGATGTCCAAAGCTTAATACAGTAGTTGAGGCCAGCTTTCTGGAGAAGGCATGGATGGAATACCACCTTGAAAGATAATTTTATGGATATGGAGAGATGTCTAGGCAGGTAGGAGCACTGGAGGCTCTCTCTGAGATCTTGGTTTGATTCTTAACACCCAAATGCCATCTCCCAAAAGTCTGTAACTGCAGTTCCACAGGATCAATGCCACATATGGCATCTGCGGTCACTGCACAAACATAATGCAAGCAAATGATCCATATACATAAAAATATTAGATTCATAAAGTTGATGTGTCAAGAGGTCTGAAGTAGAAAATTTTAAGTGCTTTGTAATTAAATTTTCAAAGTTGAAAATTTGGTATCGGTGATTTTGCACTTGAAATTTGTGATAAGTAAGGTCTATTTTCTCTCTGAATTGGAATGGACTGAATGGATGTAGTCCCAAGGCCTTATTCTAGGGAAAAAAATGGAAAAAAATAAACATAGAAAAGAGAAAAAAGAGAAGTAAAGCTGAAGGGGAAGGCCCTTCAATCAAGAACAAAAACCTAGCCCCAGTAAATGAACTAAAATATACTTCTCTGGCCAGGTTATGGTACAGTTCTCAAATTTTGAACCATTATTGGGACAAATCTTTTATTTAAAACAGAAATACAGAGAAAACCACATTGGATATGAAGAAGATAGCTAATAATGTATTCCAGAAAGGGCGTTGTTTTCCCAGAGAGTGTTGGTCTTGGAAATGGCGTCCAAGATGAGTTATTAGAATAGTATCATCAAAGGGTTCAGAAATCTGAAATTATCAGTCTGTAACTCATTACCAGGCTTAGGATGTGGAAATGGAATTTTATATTTGATATTTCTCACTCCCCAAGCTTACACTTAATTGGTATATCTGAGTTTCTTTCCCTCCCGTGGTACCCCAACCTGTAGGGCTAAGAGGCAAAGCAGCAATTCCTTCCTAAGTGACTAAATCAGGCCTTTATTTATTTTGAGGGAAAGTTACAATAGGTAGGGGTAAAACAAAACAATGTTGCGAGAGGATAATAGCAGGGAGAAACAGCTTAAGTCCAGAATGAATGCTAATTGCTATTAATTTCCAAGTCTAAGGATAAACTCATGCCAGTATCAATGAACAAGTTTGAGACCCCAGAGCAGATAAGCTCCAGGGCAAAATGTCCCCAAAGCAAAAATGTCTCTAAGCAAAAACCCCAAGGCAAAACTGCCTTTTGGCAAAATGTGTTAAAGCAAAATGCTTCTAAGGCAGGAATGCCTTAAGGAAAGAATGCCTCCCACCCAAAGCATCCCAAGGCAAAATTGCCTTCGAAGTCCTTGGAGCAGCTTATTTTTATAGACCTGAATGATGTCATAAACTGCCAGTTAGCTAAAACTGTTTCTAATTGGTCAAGCCAAATAAGACAAAGGTGGCCACGCCCTCAGCCTGTCGGTTGGGCTGCCATTAGAAATCAATCTTGTAGGGAAGTAGTTCTCCACACGTAGGGAAGTAGTTCTCTACACGTTTAGAGAACCAGCTTTCCACATCTGAGATCAAAAATTTGAAGTAATTTGTGTAAGATTCCAGAGAACACTGAACTATAGCCCAAGCAACATTACACATGTGCCCTATAATCTAGGCACTCCACACTGAAGCGGGGCATGATATGGGGAAGTGATAAACAGGAAATAATGGCTTAATTTGCAAGGGGAGGAGGAAATACTTGTGACAAAATAAATGGTGGTCAAGTGGTCCATTGATGGAAGGATAATTTGACCATTATGGGTTTTCCTTGGTCTCTCTCTTTCAACAATGAAATATAGAAGGGTTTCATAGAATAGCTGTATTTTCCTATGTCACTGATGGTACCCTAACTACATATACAGTTATGCACTCATATGCTGTAGTGTGTTCTTTAAACTATTAAAAGCAGGGCATAAGGATAGTGTAAGAATAACATTTATACTTAATTTCTGTAAACTATTACCCGTCTTGTAAGGCTTTTGTATTGAAGATGAATTTCCATTCTTTCAGGTTGCCACCATCACAAATATCCATCTCAAGCTGGGAGAAGCATATACAGTTGAGTGGGACAATTTGAGAAGGGAAGAGGAAAGAATAGATTGCTATCCAGATGAGCATGGTGTTTCTGAAGCAAACTGCACTGCCCGTGGCTGCATCTGGGAGGTAATCACGCTGAAGGTGTTCTTGTAAACTGAACACCATTGAAATACAATATACAATATCTTTATCACATCCCTGTAACCATAGGTTTATTTAAATACACAGAAAGTCTCCACATAAATGTTTTTTGTTTTTGGTTTTGGTTTTTGTTTATTTTTCTTTTTGTTTTGGAGTGGGATGTATTTACCATGTTGTTTTGAGACCAGTAATTTAAATTCATCCTACCTTAAGTGTTATAGACATGAATGAATGTATTTATGGCTTTCTCTCCAGATAATTTTCCCTTCTACCTCCATTTGATAACTCCATACCCCTGCTGATATAGGATACTGACTTCCTTTCCAGGTATCCAGCACTCCTGGGGTCCCTCATTGCTACTTTGCTAATGAGTTGTACTCAGTCAGCAATGTTCAGTATGACTCACATGGGGCCACAGCTGACATCACCTTGAAGGCTTCTACTTATAGCAATGCCTTCCCCTCTACACCTGTGAATCAACTGCAACTGAAAGTGACTTACCACAAGAATGAAATGCTGCAGTTTAAGGTATTGTCTATCAGGTGTGGTCAGGGCTTCTCCAGTTCCACTATTCTTTGCTACTTTCTGTCACAAAATTCTGACAAAAACATTTCATTTTCATAGCAAAATACTTTAGTGCATTATTGAAATGATGAGATCAATTAGAGGTCAAATGCAAGAGAGACCTCTCCTAATTGGAAATTGAGAAATCTCTGTGCCTAAGGAAAATTGCTGTGAGAGAACACGTGGAGAAGCAGAAGAGGCTAGTAGGAAGATAGGCAAGTTATGGCTGAGTTTGTTGTGGAATCAGAAAGGAGATGCGGACCAGTGTGTTTGAAACTTTGAGATCATCTTGCTCATTTCTATGGACTATAAGAGGGAGATGCCAAAGGAATCACTAACTTGTTGCTAAATTGCATGCATTTCTATGGATGGTAGTGATCTAACTGAAATGAGAAAACTGATCAGATTTGTTATTAACAATATAAGAGGAGGAGTATGATTTTGAATAAAACAATTGGAGACATCTTTGAAATACTCATGAATGTGATTGCTTTTCCTTGCATGGTTTAATTAAACCAAAGAGTAGGGATTAACCAGCTATATCCTGTTGTTCATTTCCTTATTAAATTGTGAGGTGCACAATTTAAGGAAGACAGGTTTTGTCTTCCTCCATGGTGGTAATGGAATCCCACAAGGCTGGTATAGAGTGAGGTGTCAAATGCTTCTGGGAGAGTATAAGTGAGAGATCAAGGCAGAGAGCCCTCACCTAAGGAGCCCTCAGAATCTGAGCTCCATCTGGACTTGAGCTCTGTGTCTTCTAATGTGATTTGTTTTATGCGTGTGTCCTCATCCTAGTGAAGTTGATTATGTGTGTAGTCTCAAGTCCTCCGCACTAACCATTTAGATAGACAGTAGTTCTCTCTACAGTCCTTTTGTCTCTGAGCCCATGTTAACAATCTGAGACTTTGCTTTGTTTTTTCTTTACCAGAACATTTTCCTCTCATTTTTGTGCTTGGTTTACTGTGACAAAGCTTTAAGATTCATCCTATATTTGTTCCATGAATCTGCTTAAATGCCCAAAATAATTTTCTTCTTTGTAGCCAGAATCCATTTTTTCCAGAATTTATATTAGCTCATATCTTTCAACTGTGCTGAGAGTTCTTCTCCACTAGTTTCCATGATTCATGAGGGTTTCATAGTAATAACCTTAGCCAATTTAGTTCCTATTCCCATGAATTATTATTGAACCAACAGTAGAACATGGATCCTTAATTACTTAGTTTATAATTTCATTTTCAGCAGGAATTTTTGAAATCAAAATAGATTATTTCAATTCCATTTTTTCAAGTCCCTTACATTCATATGTAAAACTATATATCATGTTTATAAATCCCATACCAAATTCATAATGAGGTTTGATGCTAACTACAATTTTTAAATGGATGAACAAATGTTCTAGAGCCCAAAATAATGAGACCTGAACTCAGATTAAGCTATTATATTGGACAATGTTCTGTGGTAGGCTAATTAAGCCCTTTGTTGTAAAGTTAGAGAAGACAAAACTTAGAACATCCAGTCTTTGTCAAATATGCTCAGCGTATCCTGAGTATCAGAGTATTTCTAAAGTACTATACTTGTGCAAAGTGTTGTTTTGAAATGACAGATAACTGTGAACATTTACACTAATCACTAATAATGTCCCTCTTTGACAGATTTATATGTTGTGCAGGGATCTGTTAAGTATACTTAGGATATCTGTTGTTTCAATCCTCTAAAATTTTGTAAGGCGGGAATCCAAACTCTTCACAGGTCATTTTGAATTATATGGTGCAATACCATTTAATGGCACACATTTGTCTTTACATGAAATTATTTTCTCTGACCTAGATTTATGATCCCAAGAACAATCGATATGAAGTCCCAGTCCCTCTGAACATCCCCAGTGCTCCATCCAGCACCCCTGAAGGCCGTCTCTATGATGTTGTCATCAAGGAGAATCCATTTGGGATTCAAATTCGCCGGAAGAGTACAGGCACTGTAATGTAAGTGGTTCCTGGTCTGAGTCTGTGTTACTGCTCTTCTAAATATTCCTCTCCAGCTCCATTGTCCTTGAAGCCATCCTGGCTCCAAGCATCATATTGCCTATGTTCAGATCCATGTTGTATCAGTTACTTTCTATGGCTGTGATAAAAATACAAAACTAAACAACAACAACAAAACCAAACTGAAACCAAAAATTCAAACAAAGAAAAAACCTGGCCAAGAGAACTTACAAAAGAGTTTCAGTTTATGGCTTCTGAGTGTCAGACTCTGAGTGTTAGATGGTGAAGAGGAAGCAGACAGAGATGTCAACAGAAAAATTGAGAGTTCACATCTTGATCTGCAAAGAGGAAAAGAGTGCCCCACTGGGGGCCAAGTATTCAAATACATGGAAGTATGGGGGATATCCCATTCGAACCTCCCATCTGAGGAAGTGAGTTCTGTTTATAGAGGGAATCTTGAATACTGTAAGAGCAATTAGTAAGGCAGTTCCATGTATGCGTGTATTCAGTATATAAGCCATCAGCTGGAGAATATCAATTCCAACTGAGAGAATTCATTGATATACCTAAAAGGATGAAGATCAGAGACAACGCCTGGGTACAAGATGGGCTTTAGACAGGGTCAGCCTTGGAGTCTCCACAGGAGACTCTCATGAGACCTAAGAAGCAAGAGAGCAATAGTGTGGGGTTGTGTCCAGTGCTCATATCCTAGGCCTGACTACATGTAGAAAGTGGACTCTCAAGGATCAAGAGCATGGCGTGTCTTGGGGAGTATGGAGTGGGAGTGCAATGAAGTAATTTTACTTCCTACTGTGCATAACAGTAAAGAGACGTACGGATACAATGGATGAGAACAATCAGTGTTGGCTCAGGGATGATTGTGCCTACTGCCT
>JADRCC010580179.1:0-14579 GCA_019843855.1 Hylomyscus alleni
GAGGTTAAGTGTCCAAAACTGAGAGGTCAAACACATTTTCCTCATGATGAAGATTACAGAAGATAGCATGTGTTAGTGGCTCAGGAGATATGAATAAACTTCATTTTCAAAACAGAAGGACTAAATTTCAAGCTGGGGTGTTGGATTGTGAAAGGCAGTCTGTATTCTGGTTGAGTGAGGCTTACTCCAAAGACCCAGTAGTAAATTATAAAAGAGCTGGAAGAGTGAGCTACACCCTTAGACACTAGGCTGCTGACACCACAAGCCCTCACTCCATTATCCTGTGGCTATATATCATGTAGACAATGCCTCAAGCTTTTGGTATTCTGGTGTGCTCCACCCCACAATCATCTGACTACAGCCAGGTATGCTCTGCCCCATAGTTATCTGGGAATAGCAAGGTAGCCCAGCCTACTATAAAAGGTACTGCTTTGCCCCTCCTCTCTCTTACGCTCTTGCTCTTACTCCACCTCTTGCTCCTTCTCCTTCCCTTCCACTCCCCCTCTGAGTTTGAAGGCCTATACTGATCTACAGAGTGAGTTCCAGGATAATCAGGGCTACACAGGGATATCCTGTCTCAACAAAACAAAACAAAACAAAACAAAAAAATGATGTGACACAAAGGAGAATATTCTTAGAAATACATACAGCAATAAACCTGGATTCATTCTAGAGAAGATGCCCTTAGTTACATGCTCATTGAAGAATAGATGCATGATGGACAGAGGATACTTTTCATGACTACCTGGGATAGACCATATGAATCTTTTTTTTAAAAAAATTTATTTACATTGCACTCCACTTTATCCCTACAGTTCTTCATCCCATTCCTCCCCCCCGGCCTCCAAGAAAGTGCTCCCAGTTCCACAAGACCCCCCCTTCCCTGGGTCCTCAAGTCTCTGGAGGATTAATCGCATCTTCTCCCACCGAGGAAAGACCCAACAGACCTCTGCTACATATGTGCTAGGGGCCTTGGACCAGCCCGTAGATGCTCCTGGTTCATGGCTCAGTCTCTAGAATCTCCCTGTAGTCTGGTTTAGTTGAGACTGTTGGTCTTCCTATGGGGTTGCTCTCCTTTTCAGCTTCTTCAATCCTTCCCCTAATTCAAGCATAGAGGTCCATGACTTTAGACCAAGTATCTGTTTCTGTCTCACTCAGCTGCTGATATGGACTCTCAGAGTACAGCCATGCCAGGCTCCCATCTATAAGCACATCATAGCATAGTAATTTCAGGCCTTGGTGTCCCCCCATGGGATGGATCCCTATAGTTGTACTGGTCATTGGACTGCCTTTCCTTCAGTCTCTTCTCCATTTTTGTCCCTGCAGTTCTTTTAGATAGGAACAATACTGGGTCAGAAATTTGGGTTTGGATTAGTAACCAATCCCTCCACTTGAGGCCCTGTCTATGTACTGAAGGTGGACTCTTGGAGTTTCTTTTCCCCAATGTGACCATATGAATCTTACTCTTTCCTTTCTTGTTCTTCAACTATGTTTATTTAGTTAGAGTGTTTGCATGTGTACCACAGGACATTGTGGAGGCCACAGGATGACTTCAGGGAGTCAATTATCTTCTTCAAGCATATAGGTCTCAGAGTTAAAACTCATGTTGTGAGGCTTAGTGGTAAGTATCTTTACCTACTCCATCCATATGGATCTTTACATTGGGCAACTTTTATCCTTAAATGCTTGGCATTGTACCTGGTCACACATAAGTGAGGTGTTTCCATAACTTTTAGTGTAAAGGATATGTTCTTTTGTTTTCAGAACCCACCTGGGATTGTGAAGCAAGACAAAGAATGTAGTTAATAATCACAGAAAGCTCAAAAGTAAACTGAAATTCAGGGAACTGCTTCCTGAAAAACCAGAATGATCACTTGAAGGAAGGGTAGAACTGTGAGTCCTAGGAACCACAGTACCAACACCAATTGTGCAATAGTGGGCAAAGCATATATAATGTGGTCAAGCAGAAAATAATCTAGAAGAAGCTGTGATAAGCAGGCAAAGTTCTCACCCACCTATTCATCTAGTTATCTATCAAGAAAAGTTAAATACATAATAATTTAATTTTCACGACCTGTGCCCTATACATTCTATTGTATAAACAAGTTACTTCTGGTCTTGTTACTTGTTGAGTTTTTCTCCTTGCAAGGACAATTAAATCCAACTATGAAATGAGTGATTAGAACAAGTTGTAGAAGACTTGCCTTAAATGTCAGCAGCACCTTCTTTTAGGCTGAGGTCCTAGGCAGAATAAAAGAGGAAAATAGTCAGCATTGCTCCTTGTCTTCTTGCTGCCCTGCTGGATAAGATCAAAACCTCAAGTGATAGCACATGATTGTGCAAATATGGAATAAGGGGAACATTCTCTTATTGCTAGTTGGAGTACAAACTTGTACAACCATTTTGGAAATAAATTTGACAATTTTTTTCAGAAAATTTTGAATAATTCTGCCTTAAGAGCCAGCTATACCACTCCTGGACAGATACCAAAATGATGCCCCACTATATCACAGGAACACTTGCTCAGCTAAGTTCCTAGCAGCTTTATTCGTAATAACCAGAAACCGGAAACAACCTCAATGCCCCTCTACTGAAAAATGGATAAAGTAAATGTGGTACACAATGTAATACTCTTCAGCTATTAAAAGCAAAGACATCATAAATTACAGGCAAATGGAGGGAACTTGAGAATATCGTCCTGAGTGAGGTAATCCAAATCCAACAGGATATGCATGGTATGTACTCACTTATAAGCAGATATTAGCCATAAAGTACAGAATACACACATAGCATTCTACATTCCAAAAGAAACTAAACAAGAAGGAAGGCCCAATGAGGATGATTGAAACTCACTTAGAAGGGGAAAGAAAATAGTCATAGGAGGCAGAGGGAGAGAATGAACGAAGGAGAAACAGGATGGAGAGGGGAATGGAGTGGATCAGAATCAGATGTGGATAAAGACAGGAGAAAGGGGCAGATGGTCAAGAAAGTGAATGTAAATCTACAGCTGACAGCATGGAGGATGTGGGGGACATCTTGTGGATGAGCCAGAGACTTGGGACAGGGAAGGCTTTCATGAATTAGTGGGGGTGACTTTATATGAGACTCCCAGCAGTGGGGAATTTGAACTAGAAGAGTCCACCTCCTGTAGCCAGGCAGGAACCTCATTTAATGATAAAGACACCAAACTATTCATAAAATATCTGACCCAAAATTTATTCTGTCTACATGAAATGCAGGGATAGGGGACAGAGCCCAAGGGAATGGCCAACTAGTGACAGGCCCAACTTGAGATCCATCTCATGTACACTCACCAATCTCTGGCACTATTAATGATACTCTGTTATGTTTGTAGACAGGAGCCTAGCATGAATGTTCTCTAAGAGGTTCCACACAGCAGTTGACTGAAACAGATACAGATACCAACAACCAAATATAAAATAGAGCTTGTGGAATCTTGTGAAAGAGTTGGGGGAAGGATTGAAGGCCTTGAGGGAACAAGAATTCCATAGGAAGATGAACAGAGTTTACTAGACCCTTGGGAGCTCTCAGATACTGATCCACCACCAGTTACATAAGATAGGCTGTCCCTAGGCTCCCTGCACATATGTAGCAGATGTGCAGCTTGGTGTTCATGTGGATCCCCCAACAACTGGAGCAGGAGTTATTCCCAAAGCTTTTGGCTGTCTGTGGAACACTCTTCTCTAACTGGGCTGCTTTGTCTGGCCCCAGTGAGAGAGGATGCACCTAGCCCTGCAGAGACTTGATGTGCCAGGGTAGGGGGATATCCGGCAGGGCCACTACCCTATCAGAGAAGAAGGGGTGAGGTTGGGAGGATGGACTGTGTGAAGGAGGACAGAACTGGGAGCATGGCAGCAATCAAGATGTACAATCAATCAATCAATCAACCAATAACAAATAAAAATAATGTATTATTAATATTTAACATCTATACAAATCACTTTTAATTTCAATTTTTTTCAAGTGTTCATATAATCATATATAATATGTTAAGCTCATCCCATATACTAAAGATCTAGTTTTAGTCTTCTATATGTACATATGTAGTTTTTCCAGCAACATTTGTTGAATATTTTGTAATTTCTCCAATGGATAATTTTGGCATCCTCTTCCATATATATTTACATATTAATACACCAATAATATTAAGCAGGAAGAGATCATAAATTTTAGAGAAATGGGAGAGCAAAGGAAAAGTTAGAAGGTGAGGTAAAGGGATGGGAATGATGTAATACAGCATCTGTGCAGTTCTCAAAAAGTAAATTAGAAAAAAAGGAGAAAACTTTAAAAAAAAAAATAGGAGGCTAAAGTTCCATGGGCTTGCTTCTGTGTCTTCTATTTTGCTCCATTTTATAGCGGTAGTTCTCAAACTGTAAGCCATGGCCCCATTGAGAGTTGAATGACCATTTTACAAGGGTTGCATATAAGTTATCCAGTAAATGAGATATTTAGATTATGATTCATAAAAGTAGTAAAATTATAGTTAAGTAGCAATGGAATACACACTTGTACACTGTAACATACACTTATGCATGGGAGGAAGGAAAGAAGCAAGGAAAAAAGGAAAGGGAAAAGGTAGGAAGGAAGAAAGGAAGGAAGGAAGGAAGGAAGGAAGATAAGAAGGGAAGTATATTAGAATTCAAAACATCTAGTTACAACCAAGAACATCAGATCCCACTGAAATTCCTGCTTCTGATTTAAAATCTACAGAATAAAGAACAAGAACTTAGCCATACACGGAAATGAACTGAACTATAAGTTAGAAAGAAAAACATAATTGATCCATGCTCACTGGATGCTTTTCAAATGTTTTGTTGACAGAATTTGAAAATAATTTCTCTTCTAAAAATAGTGTCTGCTGTTGTAATGTTAATAGTAACAAGCTTTCTGAGCTGCTAATTGCTTAAGGGCTAGACCAGTAAGTCTTACCTTGTATGAATATTTCTAGTCCCCACAGGTTCTGGGAGAGTCCATTTGTTCACCATTTGCTAAGTCTAAAAGCAAACTCAACACTATGAGCCTGAGTCTGTGCCTTCTCCTGATCATTCTGGCTGTTTGTTGCTATGAAGGTGAGTATTGTTTATGATTAATTCAGCCACAGTTCCTGCTAAGTTTGACTCTTTGAAGAGTTGGTATATATCTACGTGATAAGGTTGAGATCAGGAATAATCTGAAATTTATCCCAACCTCTTTTACTAGCCCTCCTCAAAAAAGCCCAGATATATTCAACTAGGTTTTTCCAACTTAGGAAGCTTGATGTGGGGCTAGTATGAAGAAAGGTCAGAAAATATTTTTACTAAACAGCTTCTGTTTGTTGTGTTATTTTTCACTTTATTGTATCTGAGAAGGTGACTTGAGACAGATCTCTGTACCTAGCATTCAATGTTCCCTGAATCTGTGAATAATACCTCTTTAAATCCTTCAATTAGACTCCGAGGATAAGCAGAGCTGTGTAGTCTGTTAAGTTTTCTGGGAGTCCTAGCAATAATGGTGATAGAAATGGTATGGTTATTACTAGTAAGATATCTGTTTTTCTTATTTATTTTTTAAAATTGGGCAAAGCTTTAATGCACGAACTGTGGATTGCAGCACAAATCTGGCAAATCTATGTATATCAAACAAGAGTCAAGAGACTGAAAATTGGAGATAGATGAAGTGATACTGTGGAGATTAGTGAATGTTGCCAAATCCAACAAAACAAAACAAAAACAGAGACTCAAACACCTTTGTTTACTCTTCTTCCCCTCTTCTCTTCACCTTCTTCCTTCCCACATCGCCTCCTTTAGATTCTCTCTCATCCTTCTCCTTTCCCTTTCCTCTGTGGAGAGCTACATCTCCTTTAAGACAGAGTCTAACGGAAGCCTAACAGAAGTTTAACAGAAGTCCAACGGACAGACTGGGGGCGTGGCCACCTGTGGCCCTGACCAATCAGAAACAGTTACGACAAATGGCAACATATTACATCATACAGGATATATAAGCTTGCTCCCGAAGAGGCTTGGGGCTCCTTTTGGGTTCCTTTGCTTGGGTTCCTTTCGGCTTGGGGCTCTTTTGGCTTGCGGCTTTTTAGGCTTAGGGCTTTTTGGCTTTTAGCGTTCGCTTTGGGCACTAGCTCTCTCTCTCCCTCACCCAATGTAACAATCCCCCCAACATTCAAGGCCTGAGTAAATTACTAGAGGAAGAAATTGGTGTGTTTGTTTTTCTTCCCTGCCGGTCAGGGTCGACAGCCAAAACCACATTCCTCTTCTATTTTTCTCCAGCCTTTTCTTCCTAGCACTTTTCTTCTTCCCCCCACCTCCATATCTGCTACCTCACCTCTCCTCCACCTCCTCCACTTACTCCTCTTATCTTTTCACCTAAATTTTGTTTTCCTTCTTTATCTTCACTCTTTCATTAAATTTATTTTTCTGTTTTTCATATATTTTGAAGGTCTCAGAACTTCTGACGCCTTTATAACAAATTCCTCCAAAACAACTTGTCACTTAAGGATCATAATTTGTCATTTCAGTCATCTTTTCTTCAGTTTTAGAAGTTATATGAATTGTGTTTAAATCCTAAGGAAGATAAAGCAAGTCATTCTTTTAAAGTATGGTGGAAATGTTAGCACATTATCATTTGTGGTCATCAATACATGATACAAATGCTCAATGTTTCATTTCTTATAAGTTAGAAACTTATTTTTATCCCTATATGTTCCTTAATGAACTCATCACTTCCTTTTGAAAAACAAATAAAGATTCTTATCCCACCTATGACGTTCATGTTTTATAGAAATATGTGACTTTGGATAATGTGTTAGATGTAACTGTGGTTTGAATTTTTTCATCCTAGGTTAAAAAGTAGACTAGCAGTTCTCAAGGTTGTAAACAAAATTGCATATAATTTCATATAATGTACAAAGCATAAGCATGGGTAGATATAATAGTTGCTGAATGAATGATAACTATCTCTTTGTTATTATATACACCGATTTTTTATCCAGAAGCCTTATTTAATGGCATGGTAACATTTAAAGAAAATCTCTTTCCCACAAATCATTCTAAATGAATACATTTGTGAAGTTTCACAAATTTACTTTGTTATAATAACTGAGGTTAATGTCCCTGAATAGAGAAAAAAATAATGACTTTAGGTTTGTATAGCTCCCTAGTGACACAAAATCAATCAGTTAGCTGGTTGAATGGGGTCTTTCACCTGCTCATTATGCATACTGGTATTATACATACAGGTATTAAAATGTATTAATCTGATATTCCTCTTTAAATTGAGAAATGTGTCTAGAATTGTATACAATGCCATGAACTAATTCTGTCAACTTAAAAAATGTCACCTCTCTATATAGTGTAGGCTTAAATATTTCAAAACTTACTTTAATAGGGGTTCTTAAACTCCTCAACATTTCTTCAAGTCCACTGATCAAAGGTAGGGGAGAAAGGGTTAATAGGAAATGAGGAATGTTGACCTGTTTTGAAGTAGTTCTTTGGGGTGTTTCCAAACACAAATCAGTAGTGGCAGTCCTTTCCAATAGGCAAACAACAAACACAAATATATAGTAGCATCTAAATCTAGAAAAATCTATGAGGCTCCACCAATTGGCATAAGTCCAGGGAAGTGGCAAGAAGCAGCTGGAAAAGAGTTCTTTTGAGCTTTTCTCTCTACAAAGTCATGACAGACTAAGATCAGCAAAGACAAGTAAAGCATTACAAGGTGACCCAACGCAAGAGTGATGTTCACAGTCTATTGAGTTATACTTACACTCTTTCTAATGATCACATTTCTTCTCAAGTGTCTGCTTCAGCAAAACATCCTCTCATATGTCTGTTTCACAAAACATCTTCTCAGATGTCTGCTTCAGCAAAATATCCTCTCATTAAGAAAAATTCCTGAAAACATTGCATGACACAACTGAGTCTCCCAAGAAACCAGAAATTTCCACTTCAACACAGAACCAATCTACTTGCCTTTTACTTTTCTTGTCTCTTGTAAATTCTAATTCTGTGATTCATGTCAAGTTGGATGGCACAAAAATTCCTTTTTTCAATTATCCAAGACTCATAAATATGCTACTGAAAATGCCATCAAACTTCAAACATTTAATGCTAGAGGAGGGAATTTCTGGAAGCCATAGAAGGTTTGGGAAACATGGATGTGGACTAAAATTCAGAAAAATAGATAGCAACAATAATCTTTCTATAGTCTCTTGCTCTGTGATCTTGAGGAATTCATAATCTTGTATCAGCACAGTCACAGGAATGGGCCACAATATCCTGCTTATTGTGTCCAGTCTGCAGTCTAAAGTCAGAGAGGTTCGTGCATACAAACAATTAATTAAAAAGAAATTTGATCCATGTTCACTGGATGTTCATATAATTTCTCTTGTTTCAAATGATATGTTGACAGACTCTAAAATTAATTTCTCTTCTAAAAATTGTTTCTACTGTTGTCATGTTAATAGTCACAAGCTTTCTGAGCTGCCACTTGCCTGAGGGCAGGATCAGTGAACCTTACCATGTGTAAATATCCTTAGTCTCCATAGGCTCTGCTAGAGTCCATTTGCTCAGCATTTGCCAAGTCAAAAAGCAATCTGAGCACCATGAGGCTGTTTCTGTGTCTTCTGATGATTCTTGCTGTTTATTGCAATGAAGGTGAGAAATATTTATGATTAATCTAGAGCCACATCTCCTGTTAAGTTCACTTCTTTGAATAGTTGGTAAATTTCTGTGAAATAAGGTTGAATGAAGTCAAGAGAAGACCAATAATCTAAGATTTTTTCCTAAAGTCTTTTATTATATCTCCTTAAACAAAGCCCAATAAATTCAACTAATTTTCTCAACTGGGGGCCATGCTTATCCCCTGGATATAGTTTCTACAGTTTCTATCTCCCCTTTGTTGGGTATTTCAGCTAAAGTCCCCCCTGTTGGGTCCTGGAAACTTCTTGGAAGTCATTGTTTTTAATACCTGAGTATTGTGTAATGTGTAATGTGTAAATGTACCACATTTTCTATATCCATTCCTCTGTTAAGGGACATCTGTGTTATTTCCAGCTTCTGGCAATTATAAATAACACTGCTATGAACATGTGGAGCATGTGTCCTTGTTATATGTTGGAGCATCTTCTGGGTATATGCCCAGGAGAGGTATAGCTGGGTCTTCAGGTAGAACTATTCCCAGTTTTCTGAGAAACAGCAGACTAATTTCCACAGTGGTTATACCAGCTTACATCCCACCAGCAATGAAGAAGTGTTTCTCTTTCTCCACACACTTGCCAAAATTGACTGTCATCTTTAGGAATGTCCCTCAGTTGAAAATTCTATGGGTTTTTTGTTTTGTTTTGTTTGGTTTGGTTTGGTTTGGTTTGGTTTTTAGCTCTGTACCTCAATTTTTAATAGGGTTATTTGGGTCTCTGGAGTTGAACTTCTTGAGTTCTTTGATTCTTTGCATGCTGATCCTCAAAAAGAAAAAAAAATCTTAAAATTATGATGTAAACTTTTACCTAAGGATTTCATATTTCCTTAGAGTGTTTTAAATCTATATAATCGGCAAAGGATAAACAGGCAGAGAAAGAAATTAGGGAAACAACACCCTTCGCAGGCAGGTAGATCAATGGAACAGAATTGAAGACCCAGAAATGAACCCATGCACCTATGGTCACTTGATCTTTGACAAAGGAGCTAAAACCACACACTAGGTGGCTTTAAACTTTAATAACAAAAAGCTTACACTTAAACTTCTATACATAGGTAGATATACAATTCAACTCTTGTTTATGATATATGTGCATGTAACTTAGATGGAACTCTCATTTAAAAAATACGTATATATCTAAGGAAACAAACTTGTTTTAAAACAACAACCAGGTCAGCCACATAGCTTGCAACTTGCTATGTCATATCATCATCTTAAGATTATCACAAGGTATAAAGCAACAATCATGAACAATTTAGTGCTAATGAACTCTCTGTTTATTATTGTATCTCCTTAGAGACTATGAAAGCAACAAGTCTCATATATAGATTGCTATGGATATTTATATGATGATAGATATTCAAAGTTATAATTTTATAACACACTGTATATGTGATTCAACCCTGGTTAAAAATATTGTTTATGTGATGATGAGATTTCAATGTTATAAGGCCTACTCATGTTAACAAAAGTTAATTTAAAATGTACTTGGCCACTGTATGCTCACTTCTGACTGGTTTTGTATGCATGAATAAATGCAGTTTTTCCTGTTACCAGTCACCTAGATGCAGATTTTACCTCTGAGTTTTCAAGTCACTGGATCTAATATAATATCAATTCAAATATTACTAAAATATAAATAAGATTAAAATTTATATGGATATATATTTTATATTTTTATATGGATATTTTATACTGTGGGGTATGGTCAGTCAATATGGAATATATAATATACATCTAGGGAGTTGCTAAAAACTATTTTAATGTAAGTTTTCTAAAAACAAAATAAAATACAGAATGTTATTGTATTTTGTGCTCTGAGTTACATGAAAATGAGAAATGTGGCTCATGCCTAATTTTAGCTCACAGTACATTTCTTTCAATAAAAATAGTGGGCTGGGTGGTGGTGGTGCATGCCTTTAATCCCAGCACTTGGGAGGCAGAGGCAGGCAGATTTCTGAGTTCGAGGCAAGCCTGGTCTACAGAGTGAGTTCCAGGAAAGCCAGGGCTATACAGAGAAACCCTGTCTCAAAAAAACTAAAAAACAAACTAATAATAATAATAATAATAATAATAATAATAATAATAATAATAGTGGCTGGGAGAGACACTGTCTCAAAAATGAAGGGGAGGGAGGAAGGGAGGGAGAACTTAATGAGGGGGAACATGGATGGGGGAAATATTTTGGATGTAAATAAATAATAAATTAATAAAAAATAGTGTCATGATTCTTCATTTTAAAAAAAATTCAAACTAAAGATGTCAACAATGAGATTGGTCATTGAAAGAATTACAGGACAAAGAACAGATGCTACTCCCTAAGGAGAAGTAAAGCAGGGGACGTGGAGTAAAATAGTGAAAAGAGAAAATCTTGCCTTTGAAAACCTACATCAGTTAGGGACAAGGGAGCACACTGAAGAAAAATTGACTGAAAAAGAATAGTTGGCTGACACACTAACAAGTGAAAACATCTGAATAGGTAAGAAATTCAGGAAGATATATACTCTGATTATCTGCCAGTGTGCTTTGCCTATGATTGCTATGTTATTATTTCCATCAGTCAGCAAAGGAAGTTGACAAGAACAAAGCTGACTTCTCCAGAAAGTACATGTGAGTCCTTTTTAATGGGTATTCCCAATGGACTGCCCAAGACTGGTTCTTCAACTTTCAGTCAAGTAAAGACCTGGAATGTAAACAGACCATTATATCCTTGACCAGGATGTGAAAAGGCTCTACTAGGTGTCCCAGACTTATGTTTCTGCCCTAGCATCCACTGGGTTGAAGGCCACTTGAGTGGTTTCTAGTTCTAAAAGCTGCCCCATATGTGGTACAAACGCTCACACTGAACAGACTTTGATTGTGAATTCATTTTTTACCTGGACAGTTGCGAACAGCCATTATGTGAAGAGTGATTAGTGGTAGCTGGCTAAAGAAAAGGTATGTTTGTGAATTAGTACTAAAAGAAATAATGAGGGGTACATAAATCTCAGAGCACCTGTGGTTCTGGTCTGAATTTTGGTGTATCAGGGCATTTGTGATCAAGTACAATCATCTGAACCCAACATCTTTGGCACAGAATTTAAAAGGAAACAATCCACACAATGGTTCTGTAATCCACAATTGTACACTGCAGCATAAACATATACATGGAAGGAAGGGAAGAACAGAGGAAAGAAGAAAGGAAGGGAGGAAGGGAGGTGGGAGGATAAGTAGTAGAAGATAGGAAGGAAGTGAATAAGGAAGAAAAGAAGGAAAGAAGGAAGGAATGAAGAAAAAAGTAAGAGCAAAGGGAAGAAGGGAGAAGGAATGAGTAAATGAAGTATGTATAGAAGGAAGGAAGGGAAAGGAAGAAGAAAGGTAGGGAAGAAGGCAGGAAGGAACAAAAGCAGGAAGGAAGGATGGGTGGAAGGAAGGATAGTATACTACATTTCAAAATATCTGGTTACTTCCAGGTCCCTTGGATCCAAAAGAAATTCCTGATTCTGCTTTAAAATCTACAGAAAAAGAGCTAGAATTTTGTCATACAAGGAGATGAGTGAAACCATTTAGAAAGGAAAACATAATTTGATTCATGTTCACTGAATGTTTATATAATTTCTCTTCTTTCAAATGATTTGTTGACAAAATCTGAAATTAATTTCTCTTTTAAAAAATGTTTCTACTGTTGTCATGTTAATAGTCACAAGCTTTCTGAGCTGCCACTTGCCTGAGGGCAGGATCAGTGAACCTTACCATGTGTAAATATCCTTAGTCTCCATAGGCTCTGCTAGAGTCCATTTGCTCAACATTTGCCAAGTCAAAAAGCAGTCTGAGCACCATGAGGCTGTTCCTGTGTCTTCTGATGATTCTTGCTGTTTATTGCTACGAAGGTGAGAAATATTTATGATTAATCTAGAGCCACATCTCCTGTTAAGTTCACTTCTTTGAAGAGTTGGTAAATTTCTGTGAAATAAGGTTGAATGAAGTCAAGAGAAGACCAATAATTTAAGATATTTTCCTAAAGTCTTTTATTATGTCTCCTTAAACAAAGCCCAAAAAATTCAACTAATTTTCTCCACAGTAGGACATTTGATGGGGAGGGATTGAAATAATCAAGAAGACTATTATAAACAAAGTTGAGAAAATATTTTTTATCAGAAGGATTCTGTTTGTTGTATTCTTGTTTCATTTTATTATATCTGAGAAAGTGATTTGAGAGAACTCTCTGTTTCTAAGAATCCATGTTCTCTGAATCTGTGAATAATGTATCTAAAATTCTTTCAACTAGACTCTGAAGATAAGCATGTCTTTGTAGTCTGATGAGTTTCCTAGGGAACCAATAAAGTGATAGAAATAATCTGGTCATTATCAGTAAGATGTCTCTGTTTTTTTTTTAATTAACTGATTTTTCATAGACAATCCATTTGTATACAAAAAGAAAATTCCTACATACCCTGTGCTTTAAAATACATCAATTTTCATGGGAAGTTTCTCTTCCCTTTCTGGATCTCTTTCTGTCAGCCTAGCTACCCCTCGCCCTATAGTCTACAATATTTCCCTACTGATGGAATCTGCTTGAGGCTCACATCCGACCCTGTTCAGGCACCTCCAGAGTATATTGATATGTCCTTGGGAAAACTGGCTGTGGTGTCACAACCTTGTGATTCAATATAGGTGAGGTTAAGCATGAGGAACTTGGATCTGAGTCCAGCACAGGCCATCCATCTGTGGAGATTTGTGTTTACTTGTTGGTTTTTAAGAGTTTTGAAGGGAATGTAGAATTTAGTTTATGAAATTTGATTTCATCAGTTCTAATGAGCATTCATCATAGATACTTAGAATCTATAAACTGGAGTTTCAGTTTGCCCTATCACCCTCCCTAGAAGTGAATCTGAGCATCACTGTGCAAAAGCAAAACTTTTCCTAGATTTTTATATTTGTTAGTTAGGATTTTCATTAATATAAAAAGGCACACCATAACCAAGGCAAATATTATAAAGGACAACATATAATTGGGGGTAGCTTACAGGTTCAGAGATTCTGTCCATTATCATCAAGGCAGGATGATGGCAGTATTCAATCAGGCATGGTGCTGGAGATGGAGTTCAGAGTTCTACACTTTGTTCTACATCTTGGTCCTCCTAATCATGTGACTCCCTAGGCCAAACATATTCAAACCACCACATCAGATGTGCTCTGGAGTGCATCAAAACTGATCAACTCTTTGTACCTTTAACTTTAACTGTACCTGATGCTATGACATAACATTGTCAATTTCAAAATGAAAACTCTACAAGTATACACAGTGTACTTGCTTTTTTCTTTTCCTGCCACCTGTAAAATTCTAATTCTCTTATTCATGTCACATTGGATGATGCAAATTTCCAGTTTTCAACTATCCAAGGCTCATAAACGTGGTATTGATGTTGCAGTCAAACCTCAAACCTTATTTTTAGAAAAGGGAATTTCAAGAAGCAATACAATCATTTGGAGTTATGTATGTGGAGTAAAATACAGAAACATAGAAAGCCAACTGTAATTTTTCTTCAGTCACTTGCTATGTTATCTTGAGGAATTCACAGTTTTGCAACAGCACAGTCATGTGCGGGTCAAAATATCCTACATATCCTGTCCAGTCTGTAGTCTCAAAGTCAGAGAAGATGATGAAAAAAATTAATTATAATTGAAAAGTATCCAGGTGGTGGTGGCAGAAAGCTTTAATCTCAGCACTGGTGTGCCAAACATTGGAAGGAGGCCATTGACTCTAATAGAAGAGTTGGAAGAAGGATTGAAGGTCCTGAAGGGAACAGAAACTCTACAAGAATATCAACAATGTCAACTAACCTGAATGCTAAGGAGCTCTCAGAGAATGAGCCACCAACCAATGAGTATTC
>JADRCC010580182.1:0-10026 GCA_019843855.1 Hylomyscus alleni
AGAGTGGGAGGAAGTCAATGGCTTTTACTGGGGCATGTTTGGATGGTGCCGGCAAATTTTGCTGCCCCTGAGCTGCTGCCACATCTGTAGAGGAAGGGCAGGGGCTGGTCAAGGAAGGGCAGGGGCTGGGCAAAGAAGTTCAGCGCAGATCTGAGACTGTGTCCATGAGCAAGAGAGATCTCAGCAAGGAGATAAAGGGTCCCATAGCTTTCCCAGGTGCCAAGGACAACCTGATTACCCACGTTGGCAGTCTTTCCACCCTGGACTTGCTTGGACTCTCTGTTCCTGTCATTTGGCTCCCCTCCCAAGTGTGTACAAAATGAGGAAAACCATCTGGTTTTTGCCTGTGTCAGGGTTTGGTGTCTGACTTTGTCTGGGGATGAGACACCTAGTCACTAAAACTAAAACAACTATTCACATCATCCAGGCACTATGACAGACCATGCAACCAAGCAATCAACCAATCAACCAACCACTCACAAATCCACCCAAGTCAAGTTTGAGCAAACAGTTTATTGGAGCTACAGGAACACAGATGAGTGAGTCCTGATAGGTGACTGGGTCCCCCGGGCACTGTCACCATTGCATTGGGAATGGCTCCCCACATCTACAACACCGGGGTTCCCAAGAGGGTTCTCTCTGCTGATAAAGGTTTACTGCCTGGGTGACTTCAGAGAGGGGTCCTCTCATGAGTCTTCTAAGCTTAAGTCAGCCCCCCACAAGAGGATGTTTCAATTCAGACCAAACAGATACAGGATCCTCCACCTATTCCAGATCTTAAGTTTTTTTTTTTAAAGATTTATTTATTTATTATAGGTAAGTACATTGTAGCTGTCTTCATTACGTGTGGTTGTGAGCCACCATGTGGTTGCTGGGTATTGAACTCATGACCTTCTGAAGAGCAGTCGGTGCTCTTCCCCACTGATCCATCTCATCAGCCCCAGATCTTAAGTTTTTATTGATCCTCTTCCATAACTCTTCTAAACCTTGGAGCAGGTGATATATATATATTTTTTTTCTTCTATTTATGACCCAATGTCAACCTATATCAAAGGATCTGTCACTTATTCTCAGCAATTGGACAAGTTCTGAGTCTCTGGAGTGACCACCTCCCACTGTGAAAAGGTTCCCTTTACAAGTGGCACTGGCACAGCAGTCATTGGGCATGAACACAAATGTTTTGTTTATTAATCACACTGTATGTGATTAATAAAAACTAAAACAATAGTAGTAATCTCTTTACTATGACCTATGGTCTCCACATCGCAGAATTTTTCCCTGGCTTGGACTAATCAATGGGAATGCCCACCTGTAGAGGACTTAATCAGAAAGTATGTGCGTGCAAACATAACAATGCCATATAGCACTAAGACATACATCCTCCTGACATGTAACAACATAGCACAGGGAGCAAGACTGCCAACAACTGTCCCTCAGCAGCCTCTTGGCACTAGAAACCCAGCCAGCACACAAGGCTCTTCCAGCTCAGTCTCTGCTTGATTCTCCCATGTTCTGAAACCAAAGCATGCGATGTCCTCAGCACAGAGTTCTCCAGTTCCAGTGTGCAACAAAAGCAGTGGCAACCATATCTGTGATTCCTTGGCCCCCAGGGCCCTGTCTTAACAATTCAGCAAGGCTGCCTATGCCTAGCAAGGGAATCTTCACCCAGCAACCTCATTAGTTCTGAGACTGCCTTTCTCCACTCTCCATGCTGGTCCAACTCCTGAACTGCCATCTTACCTTGTTACCGAGGAAAACCAGGAGCACTGGAAGCCCACTGCTGTCCAACCTAAGCAGGTGTCAATTGGTCCTGGGGTTTTTCTCTAGTGCGACATAGTCATGACAGTTCCTGATCCCATTTCATCTTCCTGGATGCCCAAGAACGTTTCATGCTCTGCATGCAGTTAATTGTGCTTTCCCCTAAGAATGGGACCAAAAGAGGCCAGGAGGGATCACTCCAGAAAAGCCTTGGTTCTGAGTTCACGTTAGCTTCTCTGCAAAGATCCTAAATCCTGTTTGAGCTCCTGGAACTTCAGCTCAGCAAGGTCGCTTGCCTTGAGGTCTTGAGACCACAGAGCTGAAACTGATAGCTAACGGACTCTTAAGTGAAATGGGTGCAGGATCAGCTCAGCTGGGTTTTGTGCTATCTTATCATGGTACTAGAGAGATGAAAGAGAGACACTTTAAAAGGCAGAATGGAGTGGGTAGCAAACACTCATAGGTTTCTAACTGTATGGCTACATCTGAAAGGAATAGAATGGGAGCCCTTGGGATTGGTAGCAGGAAACTGTGAGGGATGGCTTGTTCCTACAGTAGAGTGAACTGGAATCTCCCAGACAAACAGAGAAATATGGATCACATCCCTGGTCCCCAAGTGTAATGAAGGATAGAAAGACCCATTAACCTTGTGGTTATGCTGATGAAGTACTGGCCTGTCTTCTGGAAGCCCATGGCCTGGTAGAGAGCCATAGCACTATACTGCACACAGCTGGTCTCAAGGACAACATCACTGTAGCCCTGGTCCCGTGCAAACTGCAGGACAGTTCTGACCAGTGCTTTTGCTATCCCCTGTCCTCGATGCTGTGAGGACACAGACAGGCGAAAGAGCTGCATCCTCTTCTTCCCTAATGGAGGATTCTTGACTGGCCGAGCACCCACCATGCCCACCACCTGCCCCCTAGACTCAGCCACCCAGAAAGAGCCATGTGCATTCAGGTAAGACTTGGTGATGTCAGCCAGGTCAGCTTGCAAACTTCCAGCGACATAATTACTCCAAAAAAGCCTGATAAGGAGCCGCAAGCAAAGGGGAAAGAGCAAGCTGTATACTGTGGCCAGGAGCCAGGAGCCAGACACCAGCACTATGGTCAAAGGCACCCCAGGTAAGAGCAGGAGAGTCTGAGGCAGTGTCAGCATGTGGCAGAAGGTTGCAGGGACATGCTCTTTCATGCCCAAGGAGAACAATTCCATGACCCTTTTGTGGTCCTTCTCCTGGTACTGTCGGATGTGATAAGAAGCCATGGGGAGACTTCTGGCTCTCAAATATCAGTGATCACAAGGGGCATCCAGACCTTCTTGCACAGCTTCCCTGAGCCCTGCAGGAAAGAGAGGAAGCCAGGTCAGTCCCCCAATTCCCTCCCAGACTCTCAGAAGCCAGGGAGACTCCACTCACAGGTATGCCTCTGTTGACACCCAAGAGGAGGCAGGACACTACTACTGGGAGATGTGTCAGGCCATCCTCACCTAATGACTCCATTTCCTCCCTTTTCTAGCCATGGGTCCCTGGGACATGTCCCATGACCTCTCTGAACCTGTGTGCCTTCCCTTGTAGACCGTGGTAAAACAACACCTGATTTCTAGGTTGCTTTGAAGATGTAACACGGGATGCTCTGTGCAGAGCCATCCCTGTGACCCTCCTTCCCCAGGTACAAGTTCTCTGACCTTTGGGTACTGAGGTGGCACAGGCACTGTGGAAAGGTGTGCTGTTCTGAGATCTTCTGTTTTCTCTTCAGGGTCCAGACATTGAAAACTGCTGGGTTCCCAGGTGCAAGTTTCAACAAATCCTCTTTCCAGCAACTGGGAAGATTCAGTCTACAGAAAAGTGAAGGATCAATGCAAACACTCTCTACCCATGGGTCTTCAAGAAGGCTCTGGGACTCCAGACCCAAAGAGAACCAAGTCTCACCTCTCTGTCCTCTCTCGTATTACCACAGATCCAAGTGTCCAGGATGGCTTCTGCCTCCAATGACTTCCAGGAAATTCTACCAGGGCCTGATGAACCGCATAGCACAGATCTGGCCTGGAACCTCACTGGCTGACTCCTGGACAATCATAAACCAAGGGTCAAGAGCTGAAATTTAACATGGGCGTCAACCCGCATCTATTTATCTCTTGATCACCACAAGATTAATCTGGCAGGGAAGCTGGCTCTGGTTGGCCCTGAGTTCCTCATCATTTCAGAAAGCCTGTCATTCCTTCTGTCCCTTCCATGTCAGAGCTTCTCACACCCAGTGTACTTTGCCACCTCTGGTTTCCAGTCTAGTCACTGGCATTGGTACTTAACTCCTGGGATAGATTACAGAGACAGGGTTGACAGGTGCAGCCAAAAACGATGTAGCATTTTTGTAGAACATTCTCAGGAGTTTGGGGGCTTGAGGGACAGGGAGAAGCCTTTAGAACTTGAAAAAATAATAATAAAGACCAGAGGATGTGGGGGAGGGGATAAGAAGTGGCGAGGGTTTCCAGGGGGGTACTTGGGATCAAGGCTCTAGGAGAGCTTAGTTTGCTTCTTGCCATCAGTGAGGGAGCTCCAAGGTCGAAGGGAAAGAAACAGATTCCGCTGAGCAGGGCTCAGCAGCATGAAGAGAACATGGTCATAGTTTTGGAGGAAAGACACCCTACATAGAGGGGGGAACATTAGGATGGGGGAGAAACGTGGGAGGCGGGGAGAGAGAACAACTTCAAGTGTATGTGGCATGCACCCTTACGAGGAGCAGATAGATGTCATTTTCCCCAGTGGGATGCATGCACTGTGTTGTGTGTATGTTTCTATGACTTGATCCATATGGGAGAATCAACCAGAAGAGAGAGAAAGATGGCAGCAGACTTCCCCAAAGGCAGGTGTAGCATCTGAGCAAGAGAAGGCCCCGGGTGCAGGGGTACAAGCTGCTCACAAACCAGCTGAGCAAGGAGAGCAACCTTGCTTGAAAGAAATCAAGCTACCTGCCTGTACACAACGCTTGAGGCCGGGCGGACTCTGAAGTGAGTCTGGCTGAAATAAAAGGCATGACTTATGGTTAATTCACTCAGAGGTGTGATTTGCCACCACCTTGCATTCCATGGTCTGTCGGCATCCCATGGTTTGTATGTTCTGAAGCAGAGCCTTGTCTGAGTTGACAAGGGAAATTGCTTGGGTTGGCAGAGAACCAAGAGACACGAAGGGAGCTGAGAGCAGAGTGAAGACATTAAGACCCCTGAGCCTCCACCATGAGGACATACATTTTGGAGCCAAAATGACAGTAGATTTAACACAGTTCAGGTGGAGCTGAGCACCCTGAGCACACATCTATGGCAGAGCAGCTAAGATCCTGCTGGGGCGAGGCCCCATTTGGAAAACTCATGGCTTGTCTGTCAGTGCTGCCTTCAGCTTTCTTGCACATGCAAACCAGAAGCTGGAACCCAAGTCCTGGTGGAAGGTGCTGTTACCGACTGAATGGCAGATGTCCCCCACTGGTTTATGTATTGGAACATTGGTCTCCAGATGGTGTCATTGTTTTGGTAGGTTATAGACTTTTTGAGGCCTAGGTAGCATCAAATCAGGACCACAGGGATACGCTAGAGGGTTACAGCCTACTCAGGTCTGTAGAGAGCTGTAGTGTGCCACGCCTTGAGATGGCGCTGGTTCCTGTCTTCCGCTCTCCCGAAAGTGAGTACTCTCTTGAGATAAGTCCTGAATTGGCTACACTTGCTGTCTCTGGCCACTTCTGCAATGTGTGACCTATCTGCTGTTCCCATGTGGCCTGCAGGGGTTGGCGGGCACAAGGTATTTAGGTCCATGGGCATATCCCAGAGGACCGCCACCAGAGGAGGAGAAGTAGAGGAGGAGAGCTAGCATGTAACATCAAGGGGCTAGCAGGAATAAGCTTGTAACATCAAGAAGCTAGTTAGCTAGAAGTGTAGAAGAAGTAAGCATGCAAAAAAGGTCCTGAATAAACTGCTTAAGGAAGACCCGTGGTCGTGTCCTTTCTTGCTGGTCGAGAGGGCCGTGGCACAGGTCCGGGCCTGAGTTTTGTTCCCTGCTGTACCCAGATGTAAGGACACACTCACGGCAAAGCCAGAAGTGACTCCTGCTATGTCACCCCCACATACACACACACACACTACCTAGCTAAGTCAATCCCCAGGACAAAAGCCTACTTGTGGTCTCTTGTGCTCCTGAACTTGAGTCCATGCAGCCTAATAAGGATACAGAACCTGCAGTGGCAGGTCCTTGCCAACTGTCATCTACTCTGCTCCTTGGTGGCCTCCTTAAGAGCAGTTCCTTGAACTTATGCCATCCATTGCCTTCACAATGCCAAAAACACATGAGGTACATGAGGTCTCCGTCCAACATCTGGTCCTGGTCCAACATCCGGTCCTGGAAAACTTAAGTCTCCTGAGGAATACTGAGGGTTGAGGGTGTTAATCTGGCCCCAGGCTTCCAAGCACTCCTGGTGCTTCTTCAATGAAAAACACTCACTCCCCTCCCCTCCTGGATGCCTCTCTAATCCTCCTCAGAGCCCACATGATAAGAGTCCAGACTCTTCTTGAAAAGGACAGTGAATGTCCCTTGGCGATTATCTCTCTCCACCCCAGGGAGGACCTGAGTGAGGGTCTCTTCTGAGAATCATGATGTTGGCTAAGAACAAATGCACGACTCAAAACACCATTTCAATTTCCATTTTTGCCGGAAGAGCACGTTTCCCTCTTCATCAGCAGCCCAGGCTCAAAGGTGAGGAAGACTCGGGGCCAGGAAGGTGAGGGCTACACCCACCAGGATCGGAAAGGCTTCCTCAGCAGTTCAGCATCTCTCTACCTGGGAGGAAAGTAGGGTTTCCGGAAGTGGCTGTCTCGTTTCCGTGGGGAAGACCTTCCTGGGCCGACCGAGACTGAGGGTGAGGTCCGCTCTCAGGTACTGGTGCAGTGAGTGTTTCCCCTACCATGCGGACACTTGTGAGATGGCGCGGAGACGCCTGGCCCAGGTTTGCTGTGCGCCCTCCAAGCAAGTGTGGAGGGCAGGTAAAGAAAAGGGTGAGCAACTCAGCGCCGCTCGCACCGCGCGGCGCCCCCTAGAGGCAGTACCCGAGGCTGAAGCGGGACCAGAGGGCTGAGGCAAACCAAGGATCTTGTGCTTGCAAGAGGGGGCGTGGGGGAGGGGGAAGAAGGGAGGGAGGGAGAGAGAGAGTGTATGTGTGTGTTTCAAATCCCTGCAATGTGTGTGTGTGTGTGTGTGTGTGTGTGTGTGTATTTGAAATCCCAGCAACCACAATTTTGGCTCACAACTATCTGTAATGAGATCTGACGCCCTCTTCTGGTGTGTCTGAAGCTACAGTGTACTTACATATAATAAGAAATGAATCTTTGGGCGGGAGTAAGCAGGGCTTGAGAGAGCAGAGGCCCGGAGTTCAATTCCCAGCAACCACATGATGGCTCACAACCATCTGTAAAGTTACAGTGTACTCATAGACATAAAATAAATAAATCTTTAAAAGAAAAAAAGGATTTATAATTCTGTGCATACAACATCCCTCGAGGTCGTGAAACTATATTCTATTAAGGATCAAAGAGCCGGGCGGTGGTGGCCTCTGCCTTTAATCCCAGCACTTGGGAGGCAGAGGCAGGCAGATTTCTGAGTTCTAGGCCAGCCTGGTCTACAGAGTGAGTTCCAGGACAGCCAGGGCTATACAGCTAAACCCTGTCTTGAAAAACAAAAACAAAAACAAAAACAAAACAAAACAAAACAAAAAAAGAATCAAAGAAAAGTAAAACAACTAGATGAATGTTATTCACCCACAGAGACCTGCACACAGAGCAGATATTCCTGTGTGAGGATGCTTCAGGCTCTCAGTAGTCCTTGGGATTTTTGACCCATGTCAGATCTGGTGGCCACCATCAGATTTCCCACTACAAGCTGGAAAATGATGATGAGAACTCCACTGACAGTGTGTTCAACCACTTGAAAGGAAAATTTGTCTCTGAGAGAAAGGAAACACATGACTGAAGTAGAAGGCGGGTCCAGAGAGGTTTCAGACATAGAAAACACTAGTTCCTTGTTTTGTTTTGATATCGGGGTTTTGAAAGATGTCTTAGCAAATGTCACTTCAATTCTTATAACACCGAGGAGGGAGGGATCAAATGTTACCTAACATCTCAAATGGAAGGTCATCAAGTTTGTCTAAAAATTCTCCCTGACACCACAAGTACCTAAGAAATCAAAACCATTAGGGGCAAGGAGTAAGACTCTTGCTCACTGTGAGCACAGTGATGGTGAGAACCCCCCACACCCAGATTCTACTTTAAAAACCTGGGAAGGGTGGCAAGGGAGCCAAAATCTACATGTTCTAGTCAGAGAAGAATTTTTAAGAACTGGTTCTTTCCTTCCACTGTAGGATCCTGGCATTGAACTTTGTGTCCCTACAATGGAAGGAGGAGGCAGGAAATACTCAGTCGATTTTGGCATGAATCTGTTACTGTGTGCACTACTAATGCCAGTGTACAAATTAGCCAGCTCCACAGCCCCTTTAATGCCTGTACAGGGGGAGCTGCCCCACAACACTCTGAATGCCAGTGCAGGGATGAGCTGCCCCAAAGCAATCTTGCAAGCAAAGCCAGTTACTAAACACATTCTCCACTTTGGACTGTGCACTGCTGGTACAGTTTATTAATTTGTGTGTCCCAAAGATGATTTGTGACACAATTATCTCATTTCTCTCCTTGGGGTGTGTTTGATCCCTGGGAGCCTCTGACCAAGAAAACAAAGTATTGCCATTTCCCAGGGAAGAATTAATGGAAGTACCCATGTATCTCAAAGGATAGTTTGAGCCCATGTAAGAACAATGTTCTCTAACATAACCAGTTAAGTCCAGAGCCTGTGTTATGCTATGGAAAAGCTGCTCATTTCTAGCTAGAATGTAGTGCTTCAAGGAAAGGGGATGTTGGAGCTATGGATAAGGCTCAGTCAGGAAAGCATTTGCCACACAAAGTGACTTCCCTTCCTTGGTCATTCAGTTCAGCCTCAAGTCTGTGTCCATGACTGGAAATTTGCAGCTGAAATTGGTATTTCTCAGGTTTCAATAAATGACATGATTTATATGTGAGGAGTAGGCTCAGGGGGCTTTCTTGCCTCTGTGGAGGGGACACATTCTCTCTCATTTATTCCACCGCCTAGTTCAAGCTTCAGGTCCCTCTCAGCTTTACACTGGGTCTTCCGATGAAGCCTGATTGGTGTGTAAGGTGCTCTCCTCAACAGAATCCAGACTGTTCCTGCCTCTGGCTCCACAGCCTAAGGTGAGTCCTAAGGACAGAGCTTGTAGGTGTACATTTTCCATTAAGCAGACTGGCTTTGCAGCCACATTTTGCCTCTGTTTGTATCTGCACCTATGGTCCTGGGGCTGCTTGGGATGGATTCATTCACTCGGAGTGAGAGTGGTACAGCCACTGGCTCTGCAGAGCCACAGTCTCTCCCTTATTACAAAAACTCCACACACAGTTTGCTCTTTCTAGCCTTGGAGATTCTAGCTCTTTGAGTTTATACTATTCCAAACAATTCTGATTCCTTCATCTTTTTTTTTTAGATGAAATGTATACAATATGAAATTAACCTATGGTTACACTGTAAGACTTGGTGGTCATTGCTCCATCAAAAGTGTTGTGCATAACCATATTGCTCAAACCCCAAACATTCCCAGCAGACACTGCTTCATGCTTCTGTCTCTTCAAACTGTGGGCACCTCTGTTTTCCCAGGTTAATTCTGAGCAGTTTGGCTCAGAGCTCCTGACACAGTTTCCTATTTATCGTGTGGACTTCCCAACTCCAGTGCATCTTCCTACTTGTATTAGCTCCTCTGACTCAGTGATGCCAATCCATCCACAGATATATGCAGCCATCAGCATGGCATGGGCTCCACCTTTGTGTCTTTCAGGAGGAGATGGGAAAGCATTGGTTTGGAGCTGGAGAGGTGGCTCAGTAGTTAGGAGCACTGACTGCTCTTCCAGATGTCCTGAGTTCAATTTCCAGCAACCACATGATGGCTCACACCTGTCTGTAATGGGATCTAATGTCCTCTTTTGGTATGTCTGAAGACAGCTACAGTGTAATTATATAAATAATCTTTATAAAAAAAGAATAAGAATTGGTTCTAGACTACGGATGATGTTAGCTCCCTTCCTCCTGGAGATGGCTACATGACACCTGTATAAGGACCTGTTTAGGGTGGATATTTAAGTGCTGGTATTAGCCTTGCAGGTGTAAAAAGCTCCATGTGCCCTCTT
>JADRCC010580202.1:0-11649 GCA_019843855.1 Hylomyscus alleni
GCTCAGAACACCACATGAACCAATCAAATGATAGTCTGACCACAGCCCATCTCAGTCTCAGCATGGCATGGAGTGTGGTCTTCCTCCCAGCTTTTCTACAGGTGCATCTGAAGAGAACCCTAGAAGGAACCTGTAAGCTACCTTCCACTCTGAGGCCTGCCCAGAGTCTCTCATTAGCATTGAAAACTCAGCTAGGCCTGCTGCAGCTCCTCTACTGGGGATCAGAGAGCAAATGCCTCAGACAGCTGCAGCCTTTCCAGATGGGCCTTTCCATTCTATGTGCAGACAAAGCCCTGGTCTAGGGAAATTGTACTTAATAGAATGTTCTAGTTTCCCAAAGCACTTGTTGGCCTTTTTCCAGGCACAGTGTCCTCTGTTTGCATATTCCTTTACACATGCCATATTCAGTATGCTATGTCTGCTTCAGCATTGGGAAGTCCTATAGCCAAACTGGAGTCAAATTGGAACAGTAGAAATAGTTAAAAGAGAAAGTGCCTATGAATTTTATAACAAGGAGTCGTTAATGGGATGTGAATTAAAAAAAAAGAAGAAAAAGTAAAGGATATGAATGATCCTGGGTATGGTGGAGTAGAAAGTTTATTATACATAAAAGACAGAACATAATCAAAGCCAGGAACATCTGGGAGAGCTGAGTACAAAGTGAACAAGACTCCAAACCATGTGGAGAGAGGAAGGCGGGGAGAAACAAGATCCAGACAAAGAGATCAAGATGATTAGTGATGGATAAAAACAAAACAGGTGACCAAGCTGGTTGGACTACATATGGAATGGCGGCTGGGTGAAGGGCAGCCCTACCCCTGGGCAATATGATGTAATAGGTAGGACTGAGGTCTGCTGACAGGCAGGTTTGCTTTAATTTGTTAAATAAGCTCCTCAACCATTTGTCCTAAGGTTTCACGCTTAATAGTAGGGGGAAAAACGAATGAAATAATTTGATTATACTCTCCAAATTATTTCTAAAACACACTATAAGGTCCAATATTCTTCACAGACTAAACATATGTACTAGAGCACACCAAGTATTACTCACATCTTTTCTCTCACATTCCATATTTTCTTTTTTCTTTTCTTTTTTCTTTCCAGACAGGGTTTCTCTGTGTAGCTCTGGCTGTCCTGGAACTCACTCTGTATTCAAGACTGGCCTCGAACTCAGAAATCCGCCTGCCTCTCCCTCTCAAGTGTGGCACTAAAGGCGTACACCACTATCGCCCAGCCACATTCTGTATTTTAAAACAGGAAAATTAAGGTTCTCATTAGGCATACCACACCGATTGATTTAGATCTTATATTGCTTAAACTAGTGTAAATATAGAAATTTGGCTTCTAGAAATAAGTTCAGTTCCTCATCCAGATTCATGAATCCCTTGCTCTGGGAATCCACCCACATCGCCAATTTGGACATTTACTGATTGTCTAAAATTGATTACCTGACTACTCATGGCTATTGTCAACTACTGTCAAGGCAGAAAGGCCCTCACCTTCCTTCTTCCCCCTCCTTTTCTGTGTGTGATTACACCAGACTCAAAGTTGGTCAGAGAACTCAATGCTTACACAGGTCCCTCTTTATCTGTAAACCCCTCAGCCCAATCCAGGGAGGTTGGAGGACACTCGTTCACTGCTCTCCGTCTCTTCTCACTGACCAGTCTGAGTCCAGTCAACACCATGCCTTAATGTTGGTTGTGACCCTGTAATGCCACCTTGAGCTCCTAGTTAGGTGCTTCTTCTTTGCTATCAAGATGGGCCTAGTTGTTGATTTTAAACTAGAGTTGTCTCCATTGTTAGTTTGGAAACAAATGTCTGGAAAATCCTGGTAAACAATCACATGGATACTGTTCTCTAACAGGCCTGGTTAGCACACTATGTACCTGTGGGGCGTTTTAAAGGAAGTCCTCTCTCTGCTACACTCTTTGTTGTCACTTCCTATCTCCCAAGCAAATCCTTTCCATGGTAGCCTTTTACTTGTCTACATCACAGCTTAATATCAGAGTGCTACACATATGATTCAGCTTTTACAGCCTCCACAAAATTATCTCCAAATGGATCTTATACCCACATGTTAAATGCTTACGGGCAGAACTTAGAGAACAAAATGAAGAAACTAGGGTTCTCAGGTTTGGATCCTGCCAAGTATTTTTCGGCACACAAGCCCCTGCCCCAAATGCTCTGTGAAGATACAGCCCCCATATTAAACTTCTTCAGAGGCCACTACGGGGTAGACGGAGACTAGAACCACCAAGGACCTCACAGGGGCCATATCTATCTGGCTGCTGCTTACAATACAGCGGCTGGGAAGCCCCACCACACCTGCACCCTTTGCTTAGCCGCCTGCTCCTCCCTTTTGTGGGAGATGACCCCGCGCCTACCATGTCTGGAGTTTTGAGCTTTTCTGAGCTCCCTCACAGCACCCAGCAGAGGCATTCAGAACACACCACAGCGAAACGTGCGTGTCTCCTCAGATTCACACAGGAACACACAGGCAGGACAACAGGAAGAGCCTCTTTCTCTTCTGAGTGGCAGGCGCGGCTGGAGGTTCTGATTGGCTAGTTTGTCTTGAGTGACATGAGCACCACCCTTAGGGTGCGTGTGTACTGAAGAGAAACTACCCAGTGGTTCGAGCCTGGGACCAGTCCTTTTCCAGATCAGCAGATTTGCATTTCGGTAGCACAGTGCCTGTCCTCCAGGAGCCTACCTGTCTCTCCTCCCACCAAGCACCACAGAGGACCTACAACTCCAGATCCCTGCTGCAATGGTCCTGCAGAGATGGCTCAGGGGTTAAAGGTTGGTGTGACTGCTCTTCCAGAGGTGCTGAGTTCAATTCCCAGCAACCGCATGGCGTCTCACAACCATCTGAAATGGGGTCTGATGCCCTCATCTGGTGTGTCTAAAGAGAGCAATGGTGTACTCACATACATAAAATAAATAAATCATTAAAATAAAGAAATTTTGCCGGGGGGTGGTGGCCCACGCCTTTAATCCCAGCACTTGGGAGGCAGAGGCAGGCAGATTTCTGAGTTCGAGGCCAGCCTGGTCGACAGAGTGAGTTCCAGGACAGCCAGGGCTACACAGAGAAACTCTGTCTCGAAAAACAAAACCACAAAAAACAAAAAAACAAAAAAAAAAGAAATTTTAAAAAATCAACTAATAGTGGAGTTATCAATCTGTCCCACAAGTGGATGGGTATCCAGAATATTAACAACTAAAGAGAAGTGGAGAGGTGGCTCAGCCGTTAACAGCACTGACTGCTCTTCCAAAGGTCCTGAGTTCAACTCCCAGCAACCACATGGTAGCTCACAACCATGTGTAATGGAATCTGATGTCCTCTTCTGGTGTGTCTGAAGACAGTGACAATGTACCCACATACATAAAATAAAACAACTAAAGAGAGATTTTTGGAAACAAATTTTGTTTTATGGTTTCAGGTTGGATTCAAGTAACCTGCATGTATTTTTCATCTCGTAGAAATGAGACAACTCTCAAAGAAAAACAGGGCACCCATGACAAACACTGTGGAGCACTCTTGTAAACCAGCACGTCTTCCTCAATGTGTCTGTAAAGCAAACAAAGCAACAACAAACCCACAGCTCTCCTAGTGAAGGTTCTTCAGATGGACAGAACTGATAGAAGGAATCTCTCTGTTATGTAGAAAATGGATTTATTAGAATGACTCCCATGCTGTGGTTCCTCTAGTCCAACAATGGCTGTCTACCATGGAAAGTTGAAGAATCCAATAGTTGTTCAGTCCATGTGGCTAGATGTTTCAACTGGTTTTCAGTATATAACTGAATTTCAAAGAGAGAGGCTCTACTGCCAGAAGAAGAAAAAGATAAACTCGCTAGCCAAAAGTAGGGTAAGCACACAAAGAGAAAGATCTACCATCTTCAATCTCCTTTATATATGTAGGCTGCCATCACAAGCTGTGGCCTAGATGAAAGGTAGATCTTATCACCTCAAAAGATCCAGAATAAGAGTATTTTTCCCAGGTCTAAAAACATAATTTAGAAAAACATCCCACATTACCCAACTCTTTGGGTTTTAGTTAATTCCAAAAGTGGTCAATTTGACTCCCAAGAATAGCTAGCAAAACATCTTAGAACAGCTGAGAAAGATTTTTCGCTGTGGAAGGTTAGGAGAGCATAAAAGCCATTTCCAAAGCAGTAGCTGGATACATTCGCATATGGGGTTTGCAGTCCCAAACTGCAATATGAACCTCTAGCTCCCAGGGACTAAACCACCAACCTAAGAGTACACACGGAGGGTTGTTTTTTTTTTTTTTTGTTTTTTTTTTTTTTTTTTTTTTTTTTTTTTGGTTTTTTCGAAACAGGGTTTCTCTGTGTAGCCCTGGCTATTCTGGAACTCACTTTGTAGCCCAGGCTGGCCTCGAACTCAGAGATCTGCCTGCCTCTGCCTCCCAAGTGCTGGGATTAAAGGCGTGCGCCACCACCGCCCGGCCGGAGGGTTGTTTTTTATGGAAGTCTATACTTGTACATCTTGGGATCACTCCTACCTTCAAGGGCATAGAACAGATCATAATTACTCTAGAGATAAAGTTTCAAAAATAGTCCGGCCTGCCTTCAATCTGTGCCGTTTCTTTCTCTCTGATCTGCTTTCTCTGGAGATCTCCAGACAGTTCTCTCTATGTTCTGCTGGAGACCCTTTTCTGAGAAATTCTCTATTGATATTCTAAAAAAATATTCTGCATAGCTCACCTCCTGGAGATTCCAAGCGCAGGTGTTGATTTTACATATCAATCCAGTCATTTACTCTAAGTTTCCCTTTGATTATCTTAAGAATCAGCATAGGGAGTGAGTTCCAGGACAGCCAGGGCTACACAAGAGAAACCCGGTCTGGAAAAACCAAAGGAAAAAAAAAAAAGAATTAGTATCGCAATTTACTATGCAGCAAAAATGACTCAGGAAAAGTCACATGTGTGTCTATTAACCTCTGTATAGGCAATTGCTTACATTAATCTACTTTTAACATTTGTACTCAGATAAAATGCTTATATATGTATTGGTATGTCATAGTGCAAGATGCTGCTAGCCTGGGCACAAAGTATTAAAATTATTTTGTGAAAAAAAAAAAAAAAAGAATCTACATCGCATGACCCAAGGCCCTTAATTCTTAGGAGATAGCAAGCACACATTTTCTTTTTTTTCTTTTTTCTTTTGGTTTTTTGAGACAGCATTACTGTGTATAGCCCTGGCTGTCCTGGAACTCACTCTGTAGACCAGGCTGGCCTGGAACTCAACACATTTTCTTTAACCATTGCAAAAACATTCAGAGATCTGCTTGCCTCTGTAGAAGCACAGATGCTAAACCAGCTGGGTGGGACATATTACTAAAATTAGCATTTCTATCACACCTGTGCTTATCCCTGTTCTGTCCCAGGCTGATCCTGAACTCAGGAATTCTTCTGCCTTTGTAAGCATAAACATAAAAACTTAGCTGGGTGATATTTTCTCTGATCACCACTTCCTAATCTGTTTCTCTGCTATCTCCTTCCTTAATATCTTTCTGACAAGTCGCCTCACAGCATACCTGCTTTTGTTCTTTTAGGTTTGTGAAGCCCCTCATATTTCATATTGCATCCTTAGTTTTTGGAAAATTCTATTTTTTGAACCGATGGTTTTATAGGTCTTTTCCACAGCCTTAAGGGTTGTCCTGAAAGTCCCAGCATTTACCATTTTGCTGAGGCATTAGCCACACCTTTGTATCCTGGACTTAAGCTGTCTCTGATTACCATGGAGTCATTAACATTAACAGGAAGGACATTCTTTATGGGAGAAATGTAAAGTATGTACATTATTATACAAACAAGCTTTATGCCCATGGTAGTCACTGACACTGCTGGAGGCCCACATCTACTGGCCCTGTACCAGGGGCAGAACCATGTCATTTTGTCCTCACCAAGACCATTCAAGATGTGGCACACTGTCCTACAAGGGAACATGAAAAGATTATTTGTTGAATACTATCTTCTGACAATAACTGGCAACATGTGATGTAAAAAGGAAAGGTATATTTTAGTCATATATCTCCAGGGGCAATATTTCATTATAATAGGAGAGATTTGGGGATAGTGTTGGGAATGTAGCTTCCTGGTCCTATGTCAAGAATCAGAGATCCAATAGAAATGTATAATGGCTATAAACTTTGAGTACTTAACAGCAATCCATTTCTCGAAGGAGGCTCCATTTCTTATAGATTGAACAACTACAAAACAGCACTGTCAGCTTGGGATCCATGATCCTTGAAACACATGAACTCTGGAGGATATTTCACGTTGAAACAAAGTTAATTGTGGAGCTAAATATCAGTGACCATGACCTTGTGAAACAGACGAAATTACTATACATCATACTCTTATATAATAGCAGTGGCACAGTTTTTCTGTTTTGCTCACAGTAATAGAACAAAGAAAGTTATTAATAGAAGCATTTAAATATGTATGACTGGAAGCATGACACAGGTGTGTTACATCAAACTGGAGAAATCCCTCTTAGGACTTCAGATTGGACTTCAAGATGTTAGTCCCTCCATGGTGAACACTACAATAGAATGGCAACTGGGACTATCATCATGCTAAAAGTTATATGGACCTCAAGAGCAGATAAATTACAGTGTCACCAGGAATTTCAGTGTTTTCCTTCTTTTCTATTTGCTTGGCCTACTCATAAATGGTATGCTCATGCTAGAGAAACAATATGCTCTATATTAGTGACAACTGAACCATTTCTCTTCTCTTTCAGAAAGAAAGTCTAAGTGTAATGTGATATTGTAACTTAGGATAGCATTTGTGCTTGTTCCCTTACATGGTGGCTAGAATGTTTTGCAGAAAAACTTCTAAGGCTTACTATTTTGTTTGACTAGTTACCATAGGCAAAAGAATAAGCACCTGGGTGTCATTTACTTTGTAACAAAAAGACAAAGAATGACATTCAATGTTTCTTTTTGAATAATCTAAGTAACATTTGGAATTTACCAGCTGCACTTCCTACCAGGAAATAAGAGTCCTGTATTCCTTGTATAAGAGAACTCATGCCAGGCGGTGGTGGCGCATACCTTTAATCCCAGCACTTGGGAGGCAGAGGCAGGCAGATTTCTGAGTTCGAGGCCAGCCTGGTCTACAGAGTGAGTTCCAGGACAGCCAGGGCTACACAGAGAAACCCTGTCTCGAAAAAACAAAACAAAACAAAAACAAAAAACAAAAAAAAAACAAAAGAAAACAAAAAAAAAAGAGAACTCACATTGTTATTCACTAGCATACTCTGTGTATTTTACATGGCCTCATACTGTGAGAAATATTATATTATAAATACTAGGTTACTTCAGATGGGAACAGAGTTCATGTATAACGTTCTTGCAATCATATTGTAAAAACATCAATTTGGGCCCACAAACCCATATTCTCTGCAGACATAGTAGTGCACATACCTATTCCTAGTTCTCCTACAGTGATATAGAGGTTTGGTACACATAAGTACCTGGAGACTCAGGGCTACCTCTCCTGTAATATATAACGAGTAACAGCAACAACAAAGCCTTCAGTATTGTAAGGAGTGAGAGTGAAATCTTGGTGCACACACGTCCACACTTACAGGGAAGAGAACCATGTCTTGTTTGGTTTTCTGTTGCTGTGGTAAAGAGCATAACCAAAGGCAACATGAAGAAGACAGGGTGCATTTGGCTTAAACATTTAGCCCACAATGAATCACTGAGGTATGAAAAGTCTGAGAATGAAGCAGAATAGAAATCTTGGAGCCATATCTTTACTCTTAGCACTTGGGAGGCAGAGACAGGCAGATTTCTGAGTTTGAGGCCAGCCTGGTCTACAGAGTGAATTCCAGAACAGCCAGGGCTACAGAGAGAAACCCTCTCTTGAAAATCAAAAAAAAAAAAAAAAAAAAGCAGAATCCATGGAAAAATTCTTCTGCCTTATAATCCTCCCTCTTTCTCAGGACTACCTGACTGTAGGTAGAACCAATCATTATCAAGAAATTTCCCACTGGGCCGGTGCCCAGAGAAGACCTGGAGCCCAATTTTGCAGCCAGTCCCATAACACCCAGAGAAAATTCCACTCCCAGGCACTCTTACACACCCAGCAACAGAGGATCAGAGGTGAGGAGGGCACATCTGTCCCAACACTGGGATGAGCAAGACCCAGGCACGAAGGAACTCTGCCAGCCCAGTGGCATGGGTTGCTTCAGGTCTGTCTAGGCTGGTGCTCTGAGCAACCTTGGGCACAAATTTTGCAGCCAGTCTCACAACACCCAGAGGAAGCTCTACTCCCAGGCACTCTAACAAGCCCAGATCACAGGTTCCCAGAATCACAGGAGCACAGAGATAGCTTGACTCTGAGGAGTTCTGACACAACCAGGATCACCTGAAGGACAGGCCCCAGTCAGATTTAGCCAGGGCAGGTAGCACTAGAGATGCCAGACAGCTGGAGGCAAGATTAAGAACATAAGAAACACAAACCAAGGTTACGTGGCATCATCAGAACCCAATTCTCCCACCATAGCAAGTCCTGGACACACCATCACACTGGAAAAGCAAGATTCAGATCTAAAATCACTTATCATGATGATGATACAGGACTTTAAGAAGGACAGAAATAACTCCTGCAAAGAAATACAGGAGAACACAGGTAAATAGCTAGAAGCCCTTCAAGAGGAAACAAACAAACAAACAAAAATTCCTTAAAGAACTATAGGAAAATACAATCAAACAGTGAAGAAAATGAATGAAACCACCCAGGATCAAAAAATGGAAATAGAAACAATGAAGAAATCAGAAAGAGAGACAACCCTGGAGATAGAAAACCTAGGAAAGAGATCAGGAGTCATTGATGAAAGCATCACCAACAGAATACAAGAGATAGAAGATAGAATCTCAGGGACAGAAGATACCATAGAAAACATTGACACAAAAGTCAAAGAAAATGCAAAAAGCAAAAAGATCCTAACCCAAAACATCCAGGAAATCCAGTATGCAATGAGAAGTCCAAGCCTAAGGATAATAGATATAGAAGAGATGGAAGATTCCCAACTCAAAGGGCCAATAAATATCTTCAACAAAATTATAGAAGAGAACTTCCCTAACCTAAAGAAAGAGATGCCCATGAACATACAAGAAGCCTACAGAACTCCAAATAGACTGGACCAGAAAAGAAATTCCTCCTATCACATAACAATCAAAACACCAAATGCATTAGACAAAGAAAGAATTTTAGAAGCAGTAAGGGGAAAAGATCAAGTAACATATAAAGGCAGGCCTATCAGAATTATACCAGACTTCTCACCAGAGACCATGAAAGCCAGAAGATCCTGGACAGATGTCATACAGACCCTAAGAGAACACAAATGCCAGCCCAGGCTACTATACACAGCAAAACTCTCAATTACCATAGATGGAGAAAACAAGATATTCCATGACAAAATGAAATTTACACAATATCTTTCCACAAATCCAGCCCTACAAAGGATAATAGATGGAAAACACCAACATAATAAGCAAAACTATACCCTAGAAGAAGCAAAAAAGTAACCTTTCAACAAACCCCCACAAACATAATTCCACCTTTAACAACAAAAATAACAGGAAGTAACAATTACTTTTTCTTAACATTTTAATATGAAACTTAGTATAACCAACATATCCTAATCAATTTAAATCCAAAAATATGAGAAATTAGAAATTTGTTGGTTGTCATCCATTGGTCTCTCTATTTTGGTATTTGGGGAAATAGATCCAATACTGTACAATCCATATACAATTCCAGCTTGCTTCTACATAACAGTGTCTTGATGGTTCCACATAATGGTCTTGAAATCTTGCTTCTCCTATCTCAGCCTCTCTATTAGTAGTATTGTTTATTTCATGTTTTTACACTATACTATGGTTTTCAGAACAGCTTACATATTTCAAAAGTATTTATACAGCCAAAAGAAACATAGACAATTAAATTGGGAGGTGACTTGTAAAAGGACAACGAAGAGTGAGACTGATTGCTTTGCTTGATGTTTGTGACTATTGCATCAAGTTTGAAGAAGAGGACTTTATAAGTTACTTTCTCTGAGATGAATGCTTTTCCAAATTATCACAGACAAGGAACCAGAATCTTACCCTCACCTAATGTCTATGCCACCCTCCAAGCAGAACCATTGTTCACTGAAACAGTTGGTGAATGACTTTATGGCTAGACCATCTTAACATACACATCATTTCTTAAATGCATGTAACCTGTTCTCTGTGGGCTGAGAATAAAATCACTCACTCAAGTCAAATAGCTTTGACCATAGCAAGAAATCTGTATCCAAAAATCGTGCCTACAATTCATTCGTTGGTGCATCAGGACTGTCAACTCTCAGCTTAGCTACTAGGGAGGTAAAATCCTTTGGTGATATGAGGGTCATTGAAGTACAGCCTTATTACAATGAAATCCAATTCTAAAAATTGTTTTTATTTTGGGCTGTACCACAGGAAGAGCCAAGATTTTAAGCTCTACTAAATAGAAAACAAAGAAACAAACAAAAAGACTTTATATATTTATGTTCATTTAAGAAAATACTAGTAGTGATGCATTATTTTTGTTTTGTTTTTTCGAGATAGGGTTTCTCTGTGTAGTCCTGGCTGTCCTGGTACTCACTCTGTAGACCAGGCTGGCCTCGAACTCAGAAATCCACCTGCCTCTGCCTCCCAAGTGCTGGTATTAAAAGTGTGCGCCACCACTGCCCGGCGTATTATTTTGAAATATACAGTTAATATGTTTGGAGTTACTTAAAATTTATATTGAGAAAAACGTACGTATTTCCAGTATTGCTGTAGACAAACATCTATATAAGACTGTTAAATTGATTGTTGTTTTATATAAAATAATTTTTATTGTTGCAACATTTTCTAAGTTTTTTTTTTGGTTTGTTTTTGTTTTTTTGGTTTTTTGAGACAGCGTTTCTCTGTGTAGCCTTGGCTGTCCTGAAACTCACTCTGTAGACCAGGCTGGCCTCGAACTCAGAAATCCTCCTGCCTCTGCCTCCCAAGTGCTGGGATAAAGGCGTGCGTCACCACCGCCCAGCTCTAAGTTTTAAAGGATATGACAAAATAAAAAATTGAAAGGTATTGCAGGTATTGAAGGGGGGATTTCTGGGAGGAGTTAGGGTACAAGAGTAAAACAAGAATGTGATATAATTCTATTTACTTAAAATATGTTTTTAAATGTTAACAAATTCAGATAAATTGAAATCATATATCTTTTCTCATCATAATGCAATAAAACTTAAATCAATAAAAAAGAAATTTCCCTACATACTTGTATACAGTCCAATCTGAAGTATACATTTTCTGAATTATGGTTTCCCTTCCCAGATAACTATCAGTTTTGCCATTTGATTAAAAATTGTACCCAACACAATTGATACCTACTCAGCTCAACTGTCAAATATGTCATTATTAATTCTTAACGTTTCCTTTTTACATTGCCACTAAGATTTAATGTTATTATCATAATATAACACAGTCCAAGTTTTAAAAGTCCTTCATTCTTTCAAAAATCCAACACTAAAGTTCCAGTGTTTCCTTAATATATCCATTTTCTGAACTGAAGGCTCCAGAAAAATCAAAACCAAGTTA